>CM035172.1:112688882-112972533 GCA_020205615.1 Panax quinquefolius
CTTAAATAATTATTCTTCCTTTTATGGTGTGACCCTTTAGGTTCTCCATATTAAACCCAGGTTGTGAATAAATCAATTAGAATAATTTTAATCTTATTTAAATAAATAAATTAAAATATTAATTTATTTAGAGAAATAATATTTATTCTACAATAGGGATAAGCCTCCCTAGCGATCAACGACTTTCTAGATAATATAGATTTCAACATTAATCATAAAAGAACATTTGAGTAAATAGTTACCGTACAATTCAATCCTTCCACCATACAATATCCCAATTAAATATAAGACATGGAATTTCTGTCAAGTCTTATTCTATTTAATTATATGTATTTCGACTCTTAAAAGCATAACTCCAAATAATGCAAATTAGAAACTCCTTTCTAATTTTATTCTGCCTTGGCCAAGGACTACTGAGTTGTCATTTATCGAATCACATAGGACATTTCTCTTCTTTTACTAGAAGTGGTAGATTCTTTATTGATCATACATTATCTCCATGTATAACTTATTATACCCAAGCATACCCTTTGATATACCCTAAGGGTCTTAAGGAATAAGTCAAACTATAACTCATCATACACAAGATACTATGATGATCTCAAGTCCAAGGATCACTTGTACCTACTATCATTACAGGAATTCCTATTGACAGGCAAGTAAAACTCTATTAGGTATTCCTTAGCGAGCCATGTTCAGTGAACTTATTCTTTAATAAGCACCTACATACTTTCTTTAGTGTCTCCACACAAATGATCATGAGATCAATCATCCTCATCCAATGAGGAAGCAACGTATGTACCAATCAATCCGGATTCACTAATCCCCAATTTAGTAATCCAACGATTGGGAACTATTTTAGTTTTAAGCTTTCTGAAAATTTAGATCTCATTAGAATGATCATCATCATTATTCTAAAAGCATTGCTTAAAACTATGGGTTTATCACATATTATAAAACAACATCATGTAGATATTTAAAAGCCTTTAATAAATAATACTTTTTATTAATAAATGAATAAGATTGTTACAAAGTATATGCTTTATCATCAAACATGATTATATTGTGTGCATACTACTTTCAATCTCCCACTTGCACTAAAGCCAATCGTCATGGTATCTCATACTCTTCTTCTCTAAGTGACGATTATCCTGCTGTTGGATAAGCTTTAGTTAATGGATATGTAATGTTGTTCTCGAGAGTCCACTATCTCTAGAGTGATTTCCCATCTTTCAATGATTCCTATAATCAAATGAACGTGCCACAACACATGTTTAGATCCAAGATGAGACTTAGGAACTATTCCTAGTTTTGTAATGAACTTTTCATCCAAACAATCAACTTGTAGCTTCATTTATAGCTATATACTTAGTCTTTATCACTAAACCAATAACTCTTTGCTGTTTGGAACCTTTCCAATTTCACTGCACCACCGTTCAAGGTAATGCTTTAGCTTAAAGTGGATTTTTACGTCGTTTTGGTGCATAAAAAAAACTTGAGTCTGTTAAGCCCTCTAGTTTTAATTCAGACCCACCATAAATATAATCACATCCTTAGTGCCAGTTAAGTACTTTAAGATGTTTTTCACTGTCTTACAGTGATCTTCTCCAGAATATGACCGATCAACATCAGGTCTCGTATATTTCATTGCATACATGATACTTACTCATGTGATCTCTCTTTTATGAGTCTATGGGGACTATTCAGAGAGATACACTCCATGGCTCATCAACATGAGACATTTCTTGGAGTTTTCCATGCTAAACGAATTTAGCATCAAATGAATATACGTTTCTTGGGTTAAGTCGAGTATCGCATTGGTATGTCATTCCTTATCCGTAGTATATCAACATATAATACTAGGAATGTCACGACATTCCCACTGACCCTTTTTTACACACTAGGTTCATTCTTGTTTTTGATAAAATCAAACTCTTTTGATTGTCTCATCAAAACGAATGTTCCATATTTAAGAAGCCTGCTTTAATCCATTTCTCTGAGTGTCTACAACTCTTACCTCATCGTATGTAACTGGATCATCATCTTCTATGATGTGTACCTCATCATCATCATCTATGATGAATCCATACCTCCTAGGTATCTTCTTACTATTATTTCGATTTACGATTGTGTTGTGGTACAATAGGTCATCTACAGGTTCCTCTTATTTGACTTATAGTGTTTTGTGGTTCTTGAACTCTTCAAGATCTATTATCCTCCCACTAGCTCCTTTAATGATAAACACATTTATCTTAGAAGGTAGTGTGTTTCGCAACAAACACCTTTTGTTAAGCAGGATTATAGAACATATGCCCTAAACTTACTTTAGGATGTCCCACAAATCTATACTTGTCAAATCTTGTCCCAAACTTATCCTTTGAAACTTTTTCACATAAGTTAGACAACCCATTATCTTAACATACTTAAGATTAGGAATCCTCCCTGTCCATAACTTTTATAGAGTCTTGGGGCTGAATTTTGAGGTTACCATTTCGTAGATATGCAGCCATTTCTAGGACATGATCCTAGAAGGATACTGGAATGTCGGTAAAATCATTATGGACCGTACCATGTCCAACAAGGTATGATTTTTCCTTCAGATACATCAATCAATTATTACGTATCAGAAGACGTCCATTGTGAGAAAACCATTTGAGATGATCTAGAAACTTATTACACAAGTATTCATTCCTTGATTCGATCAAAGAATCCTAATACTTTGCCAATTTATTTCACTTTTGAATTCTTTGAACTTTTCAAATAATTCACACTTGTATTTCATCAAATACACACATTCAACTCTTTGAATGATCATCTCCTTTTCTTATACTAGTTTGCTCAATTTGCAAAATTATTTTCACATAAGTCAAGCATACAAAATTTATTAAGTAATATTCTAGTTCTATACAAAACATTATTATTATAAATAGAACAACAATTGTTCTTAAATATAATACCAAAGATTTCATTGTCTAACAATAAAATGGAAATAATGTTTATAATGAGAACTAGAATACAATAACAACTTATTGACTTAATAGACTTGCCCGTAGGCAACGCTAAACTATAAGTTTCTATGGCTAATGCAGCAACCTTTGCTTCATTTCCCACACATAGGATTACTTATCTTTGTTTAGCTTTCTACTTCTATTTGGTCCCTTCATAAACCTATATTTATGATAACCAAAGTCGATATACAATACCCAAGTAGAACATTGACTTAAAGAAAAATTTATTTTAAATCATGAACAAATTTGTATTTGTAACCAAAACTTTACTAAGCTTCTTTGGTTAACCTCTTCAAGATGTTTCTCGCAGTTTCTTTCCAGTGTCCAGGCTTATTACAGTGGAAGCAAACTCCTTTGCTATCCATATCAGTTTTGTTCTTATTATCCTTTGTTTTTGCCTTTTCTATTTACCTTCTTAGAATCGTTCTTCTTTTCAGAAGATCTTTTGGCCCCTACCAGTAAGACATGGTCTTTCTTGGTTGGAAAGTGACTCTCAACATTTTTTCAACAAGTTAAGCAAATCAGGGAGGTTGCTATCTAGCTTGTTCGTATGAAAAATTCACAACAATTGTGAAAGGAGTCCGGGAGTAAGTGCAAGATCAAATCTTGACTCAACTCTCCATCCATGACAAAACTCGTTGTCCTAATTGATCAATCAAATTGATTATGTTAAGGACTTTTATCTGCATTTAGAGTGTCACTCTGTTATTCTAGATCGGAAGAGCTCCTTAGATATCTGATATCTATCAGTCCTACTTTCCTCACCATCAACTACTTGATGTGCAGGAATGTAGTAGGAGTATCCATTGTTTCATGCTGACGCTGAAGCTCGTTACTCATAGATGCGAGCATGATGCATTGAGCCAACTGTGCATCATCTTGCTATTTTCTAAAAGTATCAATCTCTTCCTCAGAGGCATTATCTGCAACCATTGCAGGGATAGGCGTATTAAGGACATAAGATAGTTTTTCAGCCATGAGAACTATTCTCAAATTCCTTAACCAATCCGTTAAATTCGGTCCAGTTAAATAGCATCTATATACTTTACAGTGATAGTAATTTAGACATTATAAAATTCTGTAAATGAATTTGTAATTAACAACATTTTAACATACATTCTTTTATTAATTACCAAAATAAATTAGGTCTTGTTTTAAATTGGTATCTCCCACTATTCTCTTCAAACTATATTACCCTCAATATATATAGTTCGGCAATATCTAATTAAAGATATGCTAGTGAGAATAAGGATCCCATTTCAAATGTATATAGCCTTGTGTGTGCACAACAAACTATATATAAATAAATAGGTAGACAACTCTTGTCAATTACATCAACTATGTAACTCCTTGTATTTTGCCTCTTCAATCATAATGGTCAAGTGTGTGCACATCCGAACTAAAATAATTTAAGTTAAGTCAGACCCAGCATTTCCATATAAGTGAAGAGAAAACTACAACCCTTGTGTGTGCACGACAAAGCAGTAATGTTCAATTCCTTATAAACATCATATGTAATAAAAACAACATCTTAAGTATTTAACACTCGCCTTGTGTGTGCACAACAAACTCATATTAAATATTAAATACTCTATTATTTCTATCATGCTAGAAGGCGACGTTCGATATTCTAAATATCTTTGAACGTTACAACTTAATATAAAAATTTGAGGGGTTTGTTATTAATATGTCTCATCTTGTTTAGCGCGCATGCACATATATATAAAATACGCGTCATATTAATAAACATGCGAAGCATGTTTGCATAATATAAAATATATATATAGTACAAGCATGAACATATAGAATACTATATTCTACCCGGATTGATTATGGACTTTTATTCTAGTTTGGTTCACTAGAGCCACAAAGTGAACCAAAAGGTCAAACCCTAGGGGTGCAAGCATTAATATTTAAATATAACTATTACATTTAAACCCGGGCTCCATTACAAACGGGTCTCCAAGCGCTCCTTCCTCCTTGATCTCCAATTCTTCAAAATTAATTCTAACTATTCCTATTACAAAACTATTTGAAATAAATAGAAACCTTGATCAGCAGTCAAGGGGAAGTACATAGGAGGGAGATAGAATTTACATTAAGAAAAATTAGAGAAGACGAGGTATGCAGACCCCATTTAATAAAACCCATACATTCATGCATCCAACTAAAATAAAATCCAATCACATTGGTCAATAGTCCATAATCAATCCAATTTATTATCATACACATCACCATATGCATCAATAAATAACATTCATCTCATGAATAATAAACATTCAATATATATATTGATATCATTTAATGGGCAAATTTAGTTAGTATAAAATCTAATTTTGAATCAAAATAAACTCCTTTATTTTATTCCAAATTTAAATCAAAATAAAACTATTTTATTTTAATTTATCCAATTTTGAATAAAATAAACAATTTTATTTTAATCAAAATCTTTAATCAAAATAAACTCCTTTATTTTAATTAATTATGGAATCCAATTCCATGTAAAAAAAACTCCTTTATTAAAGGAAACACGGATTCTCTTTCCTATTCACAAATAAACTCCTTTATTTTGAATAATATGAAATCTTATTTCATATCTAAATAAACTCTTTTATTTAAGAAAAGACTGATTCTTTATCCTATTCACAAATAAACACTTTTATTTTGAATAATATGAAATCTTATTTCATATCTAAATAAATTCTTTTATTTAAGGAAACATAGAATTCAATTTCAACTCCAATTAGTTATCATGGAATCCAATTCCAACTCTAATTAGTTAGCATGAAATTTTAATTTTAAAATTAAAATAAACCTTTTATTTTAATATTAAAATAAAATTTTATTTTAAAATTAAAATAAACTTTTATTTTAATTATAAAATTATTAATATATATATATTAACCGTATTTATGTATATATATCATATATATATATATATATATAAGTTATAACCGTGATTAATATATATATATATATATATATATATTAATTATATATTGATTTGTGCCAGCTCGTGGGTAATATCAAATGATTCAAGAATCAAGTACTAGATCCCTTTAATTTGGATCCCTTTTACAGGATATAAGGTGCAACCTTATTAACTTGATAACAAAAAAAAAAGTCTCCTAGAAGAATCAAGATACACGTGAATCAAACTGTGAAGGTGAATTAGCAGGGATCCTTTTTTAAACCGTGAATCAATACGCAGCGCAATTACGATTTCGCAATTTTTTTAAAAATAAATTTTATACAATAAAATTATGCCCAATTAAATTATTCTAAACACATATCAATATACATATCAAATTAAACAATTAATAATTTGCATAAATGTTTGGCTCTGATGCCACTTTTAGGTTTATAATATTCATGAACGCAATCAAATTGCACAAAATATGCAGAAATGTGGAAAATCAGAGTTTTAAAATTTTACAAACCATATATCCGGATCACCCTTTATGCACAATTATTAATTAAACAAAAAAGAAAGAACAAGAATCATACCCTTGAAGATCTGAGCTTCCTCAGGTACAAGTTCACCTCCAATCCTTTTCGGGTTCAACTTGAATCCACCGGGTTTGGTTCCTTCCTTTGATCAACGTTAGCCACCCAAGTGTTTGGCCTCTAGAGGTGATCCACCAAAGAAGAAGAAAGATTCAAGAAGATGGGTATTTGGCAAAACCCTAATTTTTCTATCTCTCATAGAAAAGAGCGTACTCTCCCAACAATTGGAATCACGTATGTTGTAAAAGTCAACAACCCCTCTCACCCATAATAAAACTCCTCTTATTTATAGATGTGGGCAACCCTCATTAACAATTAAGTAATTGGGTTTTATTCTAATTAATAAAATTCTTTTAATTAATTAAGCTCCCTAATCTTATTAGGGATAATTAATTAAACTCTTTTAATTAATTTGCCTCCTAATCCTATTAGGATATTTGAGAGTATTTTTATTAATTAATTCCCAAAATCCTTTAAGAATTAAATAATAATAATAGTAATAATAATAATAAGACTCCTCTTATTAATTTATATTTAATATTTCCAAAATATTAAATAATAAATATTAAGTTATTTAATTTATTCTATCACCATAGATTACATTAAATATACTTAACTTATTATTACGATTATGCCATTAACTTCTTAAATAATTATTCTTCCTTTTATGGTGTGACCCTTTAGGTTCTCCATATTAAACCGGTTGTGAATAAATCAATTAGAACAATTCTAATCTTATTTAAATAAATAAATTAAAATATTAATTTATTTAGATAAATAATATTTATTCTACAATAGGGATAAGTCTCCCTAGCGATCAACGACTTTTCAGATAATATAGATTTCAACATTAATCATAAAAGAACCTTTGAGTAAATAGTTACCGTACAATTCAATCCTTCCACCATACAATATCCCAATTAAATATAAGACATGGAATTTCTATCAAGTCTTATTCTATTTAATTATATGTATTTCGACTCTTAAATACACAACTCCAAATAATGCAAATTAGAAACTCCTTTCAAATTTCAATCTGCCTTGGCCAAGGACTACTGAGTTTTCATTTATCGAATCACATAGGACATTTCTCTTCTTTTACTAGAAGTGGTAGATTCTTTATTGATTATACATTATCTCCATGTATAACTTATTATACCCAAGCATACCCTTTGATATGCCCTAAGGGTCTTAAGGAATAAGTCAAAGTATAACTCATCATACACAAGATACTATGATGATCTCAAGTTCAAGGATCACTTGTACTACTATCACTACATGAATTCCTATTGACAGGCAAGTAAAACTCCATTAGGTATTCCTTAGCGAGCCAATGCTCAAAGAACTTATTCTCTAATAAGCATCTACATACTTGCTTTAGTGTCTCCACACAAATGATCATGAGATCAATCATCCTCATCCAATGAGGAAGCAACGTATGTACCAATCTATCCGGATTCACTAATCTCTAATTTAGTAATCCATCGATTGGGAACTATTTTAGTTTTAAGCTTTCTAAGAATTTAGATTTCATTAGAATGATCATCATCATTATTCTAAAAGCATTGCTTAAAACTATGGGTTTATCACATATTATAAAATAACATCATGTAGATAATTAAAAGCCTTTAATAAATAATACTTTTTATTAATAAATGAATAAGATTGTTATAAAGTATATGCTTTATCATCAAACATGATTGGCTTATGTGCATACTACTTTCAATACTGCTTTATTACTTGTGGAACGATCGCCAGCATTATTATTATATTTTAACCAATAGAGTATTCCAACGGTGTTAATTCAGTAATAATTACGCCATTATTTATAAAAACTCATACTTGTCGTTTTCTTTCATCCAATCGCTTCCAAGTTATGGGGCCAATAAAAGACTCTATGGCCGTCAGACAAATATTCTCAAGCGGAAGAATATTCCACGACCAAACGAATATTCCCTACAACAATGAGTATTTTATAACCACTTGCTTATTTAAAATATTTACATATATCACCTTTAACTTTAAACTTTTATCAATTTAACCATTTACTGAATAGTAATTATAAGAAAAATTGAATACTTTTATTTCATAAAATTCGGGGTCTTACAATCTCCCATCCTTTTGAAATTTCGTCCCCGAAATTTACATACCTGGTATTTCAAAGAGTTGAGAATACCTTGCTTTCATTTCAGATTCCATCTTCCCTGTCATCATGATTTTTCCATTGCTCATCTCCTATATTTCAGATATCATTCTAGAATACAGCTTCAAAACAAGGGTTAATTGAACAAATTAACATATCACATAATATCCCGATATTATGACTGACCAACAAATAAGCTTAGGTAGGACACACTAGCGAAGGATTTACTCGTCTCTCCCCTCCTAGTTCTATTCCCCGATCTCCGCCAGAGATCATATCCCTAAGCTCTGATACCAAATGTAACTCTGGACATCAACTTATGTCAGCACCTTACAATGATACCTATCAGTTTGCCACCGCAGAATGGCGTCCCCTATGGAGAGTCTGGCTTCGGTGCATCCCTCGTCAACAAGAAGTCACCAGATAGAGGCTCGGGGCTCTGTACTTATAGATCTGATACCAAATGTAACGCCCCCAAAATAGGTCCAATCCAACCAACCTATTTTGAGTCGTCAAAAACATGGTACAGAAAAAAAATACAACTTTATTACTACAATTGTCGTGCAAAATACAACAACGCATATGTTGTGAGTTTTGTACAAAATATACCAACTGTGACTCATGTCCCAACCTTGGATAGTACGTCACAATGGCACCTTACATAAAGGTGCAGTTAATAACTATTTTAGAAATTAAAATCTTTGGGAAGTGCTCAAGGAAACCTTCGTACATGGGAGGTCATGCGTCTAGGTTATGATAGATATCATATGCCCACAAAATTATCCTTGGTTGACCCAATAAACCCCAAAGAAAAATGAGAAGATTACTATCATATTCTTTCCAATGGTGAGTCTTCTCTTGACATATCATTATCTCCACCGTCTCTAATTGAGAATTATACTTCAACCAAATTCCAAGATCATATAGGTAGTGCTTGTAGATATACTCAGCAAGTGGATGTGCACATCCTTGTCTTATGATAACACGAAGTCGCATGTCACTAGACATCTTGTATGATAGTGGAAAAACACCCTTCCAACGTTGGGTTCGCCTCACCCTATTTGGTTCACCAAATATAACTACTAAATGATGTATAAAATACAACACACTTTTCTATACTGTTTAGGGAGAACCTCTACAGCCTACTGCACCACCGCTTCTATTCCCCTTACCCCTTCCGACCCGTGATACACTCTTATTACCTGAAAGGAATTGTGAAGCAAAAGGGTGAGCAAAACTAGCTCAGTAAAGAATATTATGACTAAAGATAAATAAATTATCAATAGCCTTCATCAATAATAAATCAGAGATTTAGAATATATGGTAGATGATAAAAAATTTCAACCATAGTTACAGCGGAACGAGCAATCCATTAGAAGAGTCAAATAGACCATAAAGTCTATTATCTTCTCTATGTTAAAAGTCCACCAATAATGTTTTATCTTTGTAACATCAATCAACAGTTCTGATCCACAATCATATGAATAACTCATAATCATCTTTATGGTTCCAAATTCCTTTTCTCATCCAGAACGAAGATAATTTTCATCACCTATCTTTACCTGAAATATCAAAGATCATGGTTATACAAAATCACAGTTCATGTTCATAATCATACTAATAAATCCATCTTTGCACTACGGGCCAAAGATATTCAACAACAGGTCATTTTTGCGCTATGGGCCAAAGATATTCACCAATAATTCATCTTTGCACTACAGGCCAAAGATATTCAACAAGTCATCTTTGCACTACGGACCAAAGATATTCATATCTCAAAGAAATATATAATCATTTCAGAATTTATATAAACAATAATTATAACCATGTTGATCAATTCACCTTTGCACTTAAGCTAAAGATAATCGTTTATAAATCCAATGGTCATGATCATACCAATCAACAATTCATCTTTGCACTACTGGCCAAAGAGAACCCATAGTCACGATCATACCAATAATCTACCCATCTTTACACTTAAGTCAAAGAGAAATATCATCACCGGAATTATAAAAATGTTATATATGATAATAAAAACATTATGATCAACAACTGCATTTAATTTCAAGAATAAGATTCATAAATTAATGATTTCATAACACCTTAATCCAAATATTATAAATCACTTAATAATCTCATAATCTAATATTATTATCCACAATATCTTAATCATTTCTTAAACTTATAAACAATTTATTTTAATTGTTTATACTTTACTAATTAATGCATTTAATCATTCTAAAATGCCAAACTCATAAGATTTCACCACCAATAACCAAAACCCTCATCAAAAATCTGCATATACCTTATATAGGATTCTTAAGCCATAAAATACTATTTTCCAAATTTCTTACTTCACATAACATATTTAATTCATTTACTCATCAACTATTTTCATGAAAAATACCAAATCAGTTTCAAAAATATTTCTTTTCAGGGATTTAGCATAATATAGTCCCATATTGAACATATATTTTTCTTAGAATTTTTGAAATTCATTTACTATTTTTCATATGGCCAAAACTGCCAAATATTTAGACATTTATCATAAATTGTATTTTTGTCCAAAAATTATGAAATTTACACGTTATACTTTTGTTATATACATGTACTCCCAATAAAAATTTCATCAATTTTGGAGTTAACCACAAGGAGTTATAAGCGTTTACTTTTAAAATAGTCTTTTCTCATAAAATCCATAATTCTTAATCTATATATCCAAAAATCGCCATTTTTGGACACAATCAACAAAACTCATCAAATTATCATTTCAAATGTTTCCAGATTTTGAAAGTTCACAAAAATTTTGAAACTGAAAAACATAATAACCCTTAAAATCCCTTATAGCACTGAACGAACTTGCACCTTATAGCAACACTCAAGATATCTAAATACTCACAAAATATGCTCGATAATATAGAGAGAGAAAACTTCAGTTTCTGGTGTGATTTTCAATTCTAACCTAAGCAACCTATTTATAGGAAAATGCTTAGAACACCAAAGTAGAAAATTTAATAAAATAATATATTTATATAATACATTTCTCGCCCACCTCCTGAATTCTGAATTCAGCATGTTTACCACTCATGTGGGACCCACCAATAATGAAAAAAAATGTTTTTCTTTTAAAAAATATTTACAACTTCAAAAATCAATTATTCCGGAACTTCAATAATTCATAATAAATAGCCCTTTTATCAGAAAAATTCAAATCTTATATCCTTCTATAGAAAATTTAATTCTCTACAACTTTGTAAGTTTAAGTTTTTCCAAATTCCAAACAGAAATTGACCGAAATCCACATACGGACGATTTTACAGGCTATAATCAAATTTCAGTCAAGAAATGGGGTCCACCGACACACAAAACATGTGTTAATCATTTAATGCAACAAAAATACTCTTGCTCCTCATATACTCATATATCCCATATTCATTGTAAAAATATCATCATTATTATATTATAATAATATAATAAAATATTATTTTATCAGAAAAGATAAAATATCGATTTTCAACAATTGTCATTTTAAAAAATTTCTCCATCTATATCCACATAAAATGAATATTTTCCTCATCATATAAATCAATAATTAATTATTCACAAATAATATTACAGATTCACAATACTGACAACCAGGCCGTTCCCAGGAAAGAGGGGGCTTTCCAATAAGGATTTCTCCTTACTGGCACGCAATTAGGTGACCAAACTTCTTCTTAGACAGAATTTTCTAAATATTATCAATAATGTTATCTAGTAATATTATTAAAATATTATGAATCATTGATCTGATAATGGGAAATATTGTGTAGTGACAATTATTAAAACAACAATAATATAAAATATCAACGTAACAATTATTGAATCAATAAAATAAAATATTGAACGGTAATTACTGTAACAATTATTGAGTAGTGCCTTCTTACATAAGAATCAATAATTCAAAAATACTGCAATACCGCAGCTATCTACTTATCACGACGCCGTATTATTGTATTTTAACCACCGTGTATTCCAACAATGTTAATTGTGAATAACTACGCCAAGTTATTTATAAAACTCATACTTGTCGTTTTCTTCATCCAATCGCTTTTCAGTTATGGGGCCCATAAAAGGTCGTGTGCCGTCATCTAATATTCTCGACAGAAGAATATTCCATGACCAAACGAATATTCCCCGACAACAATGAGTATTTTATAACCATTTGCTTATTTAAAATATTTACATATATCACCTTTAACTTTAAACTTTTATCAATTTAACCATTTACTGAATAGTAATTATAAGAAAAATTGAATACTTTTATTTCATAAAATTCGGGATCTTATAATCTTTTTTCGCTATTAGGTACCGAATCGCCGAATGGTCCGTGTAGACTATCACCTTAGTCCCGATCAAGTATGCCCGGAATTTGTCAAACACGTACACCACGGCAAGCAATTCCTTTTCTGTGGTTGTATAATTCATTTGAGTCTCTGTGAGTGTTTTCCTTGCATATTATATGGAGTGAAACACCTTATCTCGTCTTTGACCCAAAACAACCCCAACCGCATAGTCGCTCGTATCACACATTAATTCGAATGGCCTATTCCAATCCGATGCGACTATCACAGGGGCTGTAGTTAATTTTTTCTTCATGATTCAAACGCTGATTTGCATTCCTCAGTGAAACTGAAAGTAGCATCCTTTTCTAAAAGACTGCATAGAGGTTTTGCAATGTTAGAGAAGTCCTTTATGAACCTCCTGTAGAATCCAGCATGTTCCAGAAAACTTCTAATACCCTTAACTGAGATCGGTGGAGGCAGTTTCTCGATTATTTCCAGCTTTGCTTTGTCCACTTCCAATCCTTGAGCCGACACCTTATGGCCCAAAATTATGCCTTCTTCAACCATGAAGTGGCTTTTTCCCCAATTGAGTATGAGGTTTGTATCCTTACATCGCTGTAATACCATGACCAGATTCCCAAGGCAAGTATCAAAGTCGTCTCCATAGACCGAAAAATCGTCCATGAAGACTTCAACATTTTTCTCCACCATATCTGAAAAAATGGCCATCATACACCGTTGGAAGGTTGCAGGTGCATTACATAACCCGAATGACATCCTCCTGAATGCAAATGTGCCGTAAGGGCACGTAAATGTTGTCTTTTCTTGATCCTCAGGAGGAGCGATGGCGATCTGGTTATAGCCTAAGTATCCATCCAATAAACAATAGTAATCATGTCCCGTTAATCTGTCTAACATTTGATCGATAAAGGGTAGCGGGAAGTGATCTTTTTGGGTTTCCTTATTCAACCTCCTATAATCGATGCACACCCTCCAACCTGTCACTGTTCTTATTGGAATTAACTCGTTATCCTCATTCTGTACCACGGTCATTCCCCCCTTTTTTGGCACACAATGAACCAGACTAACCCACTTACTGTCAGAAATTGGATAGATGATACCGGCATCCAATAATTTCAGAATTTCCTTCTTTACCACTTCCTTCATAATCGGGTTAAGTCGTCGTTGTTGCTCCATCGTCAGTTTTGCATCATCTTCCATCAGAATCTTGTGCATACAAAACGAAGGGCTAATTCCCTTTATATCCGCAATCGTCCAACCAATCGCTGATTTGTGTTCCCGAAGCACCCTCAACAACTTTTCTTCCTTCAATTCATTGAGTGCAGTAGAAATAATTACAGGTAAAGAATTTGAATTGCCTAAGTACGCATACCTGAGATGTTTAGGGAGTGGCTTAAGTTCCATTGTTGGTGGCTCCTCCAATGACGATTTTAGTTTTTCTGCGGCTGTCTCCTCAATGTGCAAATGTTCAAACGATGCTCTGAATCGGCTAACTCATGGCAATGAGTCTAACAACTGTAAGTAGTCCACAAATTTTTGGTCGTAATTATCTTCGTCCCCCAATAAAGTTGTTTCTAGCGGATCGTTGAGAAAACTCTTACTCATATCTTCACCGATGAATTGCTCAATTTTTTCCATCCGAAAACATTCTTCTTCATCCGTAGGGAATTTCATGGCCTTGAACACATTAAATTTGATTTCTTGATCTTGGACTCTCATAGTAAGTTCTCCTTTTTGCACATCTATGAGTGTCCTTCCCGTGGCCAAGAAAGGTCTCCCTAAGATAATCAGGATGTTCTTATCCTCCTCGAAATCAAGAATGATAAAGTCCGCTGGGAATATAAACTTATCCACTTTAACCAAAATGTCCTCTACTATGCCTCTCGGGTATGTGACTGACCTATCCGCCAACTGCAATGAAATATTCGTAGGCTTTGGCGCGGGCAACCCCAATTCTGTGTATACTCATAATGGCATAAGGTTCACACTCACCCCCAAATCACATAAACATTTGTTAAACGACATTTTCCCGATCGTGCATGGGATAGTAAAGCTCCCCGGGTTCTTAAGTTTTGGTGGTAGCTTCTGCTGTAACACCGCACTACACTCCTCTGTTAGTGAATGGGTTAATTTTGTCATTTTTGAACTACGACAATACTTCCGTTGTGGGGTCCACCAATGATTGTGTCGTCGTACGAATATTCTCTATTAAAACGAATATTCCCTGACCAATCGAATATTATATAACCACTTGCTTACTTTGAAAAATTTGTAAATAATACCCACAACTATAACATTATATCAAATCCACACCATAATATTCAAAAATATATTTCGAGAAAAATTAATCTTTATTCATAAAAGTTGGGGTCTTACACCTAATCTTTGTCCTTTTATCTCACTGGATTTGTTTCTTTAAGATATTTTTCATCATCCTCAGTCTTAAATGGTGATACTTGATGAATATCTTTGGCCTGTAGTGTAAAGATGAATGATTACCTGATGAATATCTTTGGTCCGTAGTGCAAAGATGGATAGGTGTTGAGATGAACATGACCAACTGGTGATAAAAATGAATATCTTTGGCCCGTAGTGCAAAGATGAATATTTGGTTCAAGATGTATATTGATTGATGTTATAGGGATAAAATATTGATGATGGACTTTTAAATTATAGAAGATAGTAGATTTCATTCTCTACTTAACTCTTCTAATAAATTGTTATTTCCGCTGCGAATATTGATCTAAAACTTGTTGTCCATTATATTTTATCTGATCTGTTGAAGACTAACGATAATTTGTTCTACATTATCTTAGTCATAATATTCTTTACTGGGCTAGTTGAGCTCACCCTTTTCCTTTTTGTTCCATTTTTCTTCTCGTAGAAGCGAGAATATAAAGAACTAGTGGGGTATGGAATAATGGTTCTAAATAAATTGTTTTAGCATTCCTCACTATATTGTAAAATAGTGTATCAATAATTATAATGAGGACTTATTTGAGTGTGGATATTGTCTAGAAGACAATATTTGCATTTACACTCACAGTATATATGTTGTCATATTTTGCACGACAATTGTAATAATGAAGTTGTAGTTATTTTCTGTACCATGTATTTGGCGACTCAAAATGAGTTGGGTGGATTGGACCTATTTTGGGGGCGTCACAATATATATATATATATATAAATACTTATATATATATATATATATATATATATATATATATATATATATTCTGTACTGCTCGGAGTTCACTTGTGGCCATTTATTGCTTTCATTTACATTTCATTCCTCGCTTTGGAGTTTACTTCGAGAGGTTGATCGATTCATATATATATATATATATATATATATATATATATATATATATATATATATATATATATATATATATTTACAGCTTTTATATATATAACTGTTTATAAGTTTCATACAATTTGCTACATCATGTGAGCCTAGGAATCATGTGATCACAGATTCAGTCTCCTGAATCTAGATTCGGTTCCCGTGATGGACATTTTCAGCTGTACATGGCTTGTAAATTATTCACGGTGTTTGAATTTCCTTAGATGGTTATCATGCCCACAAGGAATTCGACACTATTTTTTATCTTATTTTCTCGAAGATGCTTCGCATCTCAAAAATAAAAGCAATTAGGCCGAACACATAATAAAATGGAAGTATCAAAGGCATCAATTACTATTGAGCATAAGGGTTTGAAAAACCTCTTTTACAAAACGTCATTGCTATATCTTGTTAAAACTGAACTTTTATACAAAATTCAAACCCTTTGTATATAGGTGCAAACAAGGTATAACACTACTTTCAGATAATTGCACATTGATCTACACACACACACATATTCAAATAATGGTTTAAATTGAAAAGTGGCAGTCACCGTGGTAACACGGATGTCGGGGGGTGCCTAACACCTTCCCTCCGCATAATCAAGCCCCCAGACCCTAAGGAATCTCGGTTTCACAGACCAGTTAAATAGTGTCACACCACTGGGTCAATGTGCAAAAAAATTCAGTTGAGTTAGTGCAACCATTTAAAAATACCAACTGGCGACTCTTACAGTCCAATCATCGACATATACCTGTCGGACCTTTTCACAACTTGTTTTTTCAAACAAATCTCACCTAACATGAGAACACCAAAAGACAAGAATAGAAAAGGGACAAATAAAAATCCCAACATCGACATATGGTGACTCTGCTGGGGACATCCAGTAAGAGGGATTAAGCCGCTATTACAAACTTTTCAAAACCATTATCTACTTGCGTATGGATGTTGCATTTACATTTGAACGAATGTGTACGAATGCATTTAGTTATTGCACCTAGTTCTTCGCACCATATCTTCTTGTGATATTAGTGCTTTGACATGTCATCATTTCCATACGGTGAGACACGTTGTATGTGAATGTATGTTGTGTGGTTCCTCCACCAGGAGGTTATCTTGTCGGTGTTTTATTACTGAAATGGTAAGAAGACTAATTCCAACGAGGCTCAGGAAAGGCACCACCCAAATTCGCTCTAGTTGAAAGATCGGATTAACTTCTGTTGGGTAAAATCTATATACGCAAAACACGTAAGTATACGTGGTCAACAAGTAATATAGTATTGAATAAAGTATCGTTCCCACGAAGACAAATTAGCAAGAAATTTAACTTCATAATTATCAATTTTCTATTAATCCTAATTCTATTAAACTATTCAATTCAATGGTTTAAAATTCTAGAAACTAAATTAATAAATAAATAAACTATCACCAAACAATCACAAATATCAAAATTCAAAATTTCAAACAATTGATGGAGAATTAGACTTATGATTTCACCCTAAGCTTCACTCTGATTTTCAAACCTTTATTTCAATTCAACTCAATATCTTAGTTTATTAATCAAGAACACGAATGTAGTACTAGTCACCTCTCGATGCACTAATACCGTATTAACTCAAATCCACAAATTAGATAGAACTAAGTTAAACACCTAAATCAACCAACTCATTATATTTCTATGTGAACTGAAATCAAAGAAGGTTTAAGATTAAGTTCTCTATCCGATTACATGCGATGTCAAGCATATCTCTACCTTACAATAATCAAGAATCTTCTATTCACAAAATTCATGACACATATTATATTAACTAAGTCTAGATTTGAATATCCTCTCTCGATTCCATACAAATCCACAAAGAACTGTTGATTAAGCAATTCATAAATTCACGCTCAAATTAACATAGATAAACTGAAAATACTTTATTGAACTGGAAATCAAGATTTATAAAATCATCGTTTCACCCAAGGATCCATCACAAGCCTAATAAGCAAATTAGTTCATAACGAATGAAATAAAAACTGAATAATTCAAAGGAAACATCCTTCCAATTACAAATATAAAACTAAGATGAAGAATAATGCGAAACCACCCTCCACGTAGCCTTAATCTACAACCGTCACGAAATTCTCTTCCAATCACTCCTCCAAAGCTTAAAATCGAAATCTGGAAATTATCTCTGTAATATGCTTTTCGTGATCCGTGATTTTTTGTTTCTAATGCAATATATATTGTAGACACTCAAAATTTTCTGTACTACTGTCACTAACATTGTAGGAGGACAGATTCGTCTCTTAAGAGGGAACCCTGAAAGACAATCCATATCCATACCGGATACTACCGAAGTTTAGCATCAACCCCGGATCACACTCTGGGAGTAACAATTCCAACCTCGGAGATAACCCTGAGGCATGCAGATCCAATACCGGAACACACACCGGAGAAGACCGATTAATCTCAGATATAACCCCGAGGTATCCAGTCTCAATCCCAACCATGGGAATAGCCACCAACCTTGGTGATAACCCCAAGGAATGCGCTTTACGATAACCCCTAAATGCTTGTTTCAAATGCGACCAAATTTCAATCTCGGTGCTCACAACGAGATACAATCAGACTAACCCAAATGATAACATCGGAAGACAGTACACACCTCAAAGATGACAATAAGGACCTTCAACAAATGCAATAAATTCAATCTCGGTGAAAGTCTCGAGCAACGCCTTCTTTATCACCCAATCAAAGCGATAACACCCCGTGAGGGCAACATCGTCATCTAGCCAACGCAATGCCATGCCACGTCGTCTCAACATCTCTACGCAATGATGTCCCACAAGACTAACCAATCCCGAGTGACTATTGTGCGGGGTAACGGATGAAAGTTGAAGCTTAAAGATTGGAGGGCATCGTCTCACCTTCAATGACTTCGTATAAACTCTAATCCCATGCCATCGTACAACTATTGACAACGGCTGTCCGAAATAGGTCCTGTATACCTCAAACGGATGCCCAGATTGCACTTCTTAAAGTTCGAGTGGATATTACAGTGCCTGAGTGCACGTACTTCGAGACGACCCGACCCAAAAAACCAAGGCCCACCCGGGTTGCCGCAGGTACACCTGCGGCTAAATCGTCTTTAAATAGAGGGCTTGGGCTGCCCATTTTGCAAGAGAAAACGGCGAGGAAGCCTTGCCCAATTTGCTCTGCACTCACCCCATGTAGTGTACTTTCTCATTTTAAACACCTGTGAGCTCATATATAGCCCTTTTGTACCTACAAAAGCCAGTGTTTACCCACTCTAAAGATATAGAAGTCTTCTTTGGCAGTCAACTGTAAGCCTTCTCACACACTTTAGAGTCTTTCTTCATCTCTGCACACCCTTTTCACGTTGAGAGTCGTATTTATTGCAGCGCATTGCCCGGGACTTTGGTCCGTGGTTTTGTTTCACTTGTATATATATATATTGACTAAAATTATTGAGTTATGTCTCGATTAAGCCTAGACTTGATTTCACCGAGCATTTATTTGCTTTAATATATATATATATATATATGAATCGTGGGACTGATTGCTCGATGAGCTTCGATTTTACATCCTATATGCTTACTCTACTTTTGTATATATATATATATATATATATATATATATATATATATATATATATATATACAAAAGCAATAAACGCATTCTGATGTAAAATTCTTGACTCATCGAATGTAATTCGAACAATTCATATATATATACATATATATATATATATATATTCGTCCTGTCTTGAATCTCCTTCGTGGCAGTTGATCACTTTTACAGCTTTATTTACATTTCGTCCCGCCTGGAGTTTCCTTCGTGGCGGTTGACTGTATTTATAGCTTCATTTACGTTTCGTCCCGCCTGGAGTCTCCTCCGTGACGGTTGATAGCTTTTACAACTTTATTTTCATTTCTGATCCCCCATGGAGGTGCTTCGTGGTTGGTGATCATGTCTGTATATATATATTTACAGCTTTTATATATATACCTGCTTACTACTTTCATACAAATTGCAGTATCTTGTGCGCCTAGGAATCATGTGATCACAGATTCAGCTTATTGGATATAGATTCGGTTCTCGTGATGGACATTTTCAGCTGTAAGTAGCTTGTAAATTATTCTACGGTGTCTGAATTTCCTCAGATGGTTTCCATACCCATGAGGAAGTCGGCATTATTTTGTATATTATTTTTGTACGAATGCCTCGCATCTGTAAAATAAAATCAATCAAGCCGAACACTTAATAAAATGGGAGTGTAAAAGGTCTCAATTACTATTGATCATCAGGGTTTTAAAACCTCATTGCTATATCTTGTTAAAAATGAATTTTTACACAAATTCAAACCCTGTGTATATAGGTACGAACGAGGCCTCGCACTACTTCCAAATAAAAGCACATTGACCCACACACACACACATTCAAATAATAGTTTCTTGAAAAGAGGCGGTCACCGTGGTAACACGGATGTCGGGGGGTGCCTAACACCTTATCTCCACATAACCAAGTCCCCGGACCCTAATGAATCTCGATTTCACCGACCCGTTTAGCAGTGTCACATCACTGGGTCAATGTGCAAACCTTTTCTCGGTTGTGTTGGTACAACCATTTAAAAAACCAACTGGCGACTCTTAACAGTCCATCGTCGACATTATACATGTCGAACCTTTTTCACTTGTTTTTTCAAACAAATCTCACCTAAAATGAGAACACCAAAGAACAAGTAACGGAAAGGGACATCTAAAAATCCCGACGTCGACAGGTAGCGACTCCGCTGGGGACTCCAGTAAGAGGACTTAAGCTGCTATTACAATATTTTCAAAATTGTTATCTGCTTGTGTGTGGATGTTGCATTTACATTTGATGAATGTGTACGAATGCATTTCCTTATTGTACTTAGTGCTTCGCACCATAATTGCTTGTGATATTAGTGCTTCGCACCATATCTGCTTGTGATATTAGTGCTTCGCACATGTCATCATTTTCATACGGTGAAACGCGATGTATGTGAATGTATGTTGTGTGGTCCCTCCACCAGGAGGCTATCCCGTCGGTGTTTGATTACTGGACTCGTGAGAAGACTAATTCTACAAGGCTCAGGAAAGGCACCACCCAAATTCGCTCCAGTTGAAACACCGGATTAACTTCCCATCAAGTAGATTGCAATGATTTAGGAACCTTCATGCCAAAAAGCCGCGAGAGTAACCTAAGATAGGTCAGCCTCTGATAAACCCAAAACGGAGGAAAGTCTCTTCATGCTCTCATTTCAAATTACTTGTAAACACAATTACTTGTAATTTCATTCCATATCTATCTCTATGTAATGAGAAATATGAAGAAATGTATACATATATATTAACATGCTACAAAAACGGTGACATCCATTTTGCGAGATAAAATTCCTAAAATGGACACATCATATAAGATGTTATTATACACATTCCTAAAGACTAAACTATGCAAGTCTTTCGCGAGGAACCAATCGGACCTACTACTTCCTATTAAAATCCAAAAAGCAACATGCCTACAAATCATCATCATGTCATCATCGACCAGACTGAACTTAATCCGGTTTCCAGCCGCAAAGAATTGACGGATTAAGCAAATAAATTACTGATTTGGTTTGTTTCTACTCAAAGAATTACACCGTCACACAGGTGGTCGTAAAATACCCGTACATGTTGAATCCTCCACACAAGGAGAAACCCGTCATTACAATACACGAATCTGCAGGTTGGATAGGACCAACAAAACTCATGATCTTGCCCATCCCACTGGAGATCCGCATAATCGGTGACATCAAAAAGAAAGTCCTCCAAATGGAAGAGACCCTTCGTGCTATTAAAGGAATTGGAACACACGGGAGTGTTTCATATGTTGATCTGTGTATTTTCCCTGGTGTTCATTATCCAAAAAATTTTAAAACTCCTGACTTTGAAAAATATGATGGGTTAGTAGATCCTTACACACATTTAAAGGTGTTTATTGGAGAACTTAGATCTTATGCAGAGGATGAAAAGCTTAGAATGCAATTGTTCCAAAAGAGTCTAACTGGAGAAGCCCGGTCATGGTACACAAGATTAGACAATTCAAAGATCCATAGCTGGGAAGAGCTAGCACATGCTTTCTTCACTCAATACAGCTTTCAAACTCAAATGGCTCCTGATCGGTATCAAATTACCAAGATCAAGAAACAGTCTAACGAGTCTTTCAGAGAGTATGCTCAAAGGTGGAGACAACTGACTGCTCAAGTTAGTCCTTCCATGACAGAATCAGAGATGGTCATAACTTTCATAGATATACAAGAAGCTCTGTTCTATGAGAGAGTTTTAGCCGGCATCGACAAACCATTTTCTGAAATGGTCAAACATGGGGAGATGGCTGAGATGAGATTGAAGTCCGGAAAGATTCAAGAACTAGCTGCACTCAAAGTTGTTGCTGATCACATCCAATCCGAAAATTATGGGAACAACCCCCGGAGGGTCCATAAAAAGAAAGAGGAAGATGTTTCCCTGATACTATAGGGGCAAAAAGGCAGTCAGAACATGCCTATTCAAAGGAGAAACTACACTCCCTTTCAAGCACAGTCTGTAAACCCTCCAGTACCAAAAGGTGGAGCAGTAAAATTCCCTCGAGTGTTTACACCCTTAGGGGATACCCTCGAGAACATTCTTAATCTTCTGACAACACAGAAGAAAATTACGCTTCTTCTTCCACCAAATTTCTAATGGACGGGGTTTCAATCTTTGCTTTCGGAATGTGTTTATCATGCCGGGGCACCTGGACATGATACTCAGGATTGTTGGGCCTTGAAACACAAGATCCAGGACCTGATAAATAACGGAGTGATCGTGGTCACCAAACCAGATCAGCCTCACGTTCAAGACAACCCTCTTCCTCAACACAAAGAAGAAGAGGTCAATATGATAAATTGGAGTAGCGGACAGAATTCTAATTTCAGCTGTGAATCCTCCCAGACCCTCAAAGACGGTGATGACAAATGGGATTATGCCAAGTTCCAATTCACAATGGAACGAAAGATAAAAGCTTTAGGCAAGCAAATTGAGCAATTGGCAGAATTGGTGACTTATCAACATCAAGTGACACGTCAGTTAATCAGCCAGGAGCATGCCAGTCTCCTACCTCTTGTCATGAATATTCCCTCGTCATTTTCAGAAAATGAAATGGTGGAAGACAAAGTGACAAAGAGAGCAAATGCCAAGGCCCGTCGAGATTTTGCCAACAAAAGGGAATTCACCTATTTAGGCCAACCTATTGAGGAAATCCTTCATATGTTAATCAATGAAAGAAGGGTCAGTTCCCTTCTACCTCCAATCAACCCCCGTTCAGGACGGTACAATTCCGATGGAGTATGTCAATATCACTCCCAGTCTCACGGTCATAACACAGAAGAATGCTGGGCACTCCGCCACCTTATCCAAAATCTAATTGACAGTGGTGTCCTGCGCCTAGCAGACGATGATACTGTGTTACGTGAAAGTGAGAATTCAGGTCCTACTAAGTGGAAGAGTGTGGTAGCAGTCATATCCACTGAAGCTGATGGGGTTAACAAATCACTCACAATGCCAACAATTCAACTCAAGGGAAGCATCAATCCTTTGAAAGTGGCCGCTCTCGAGCCAATCAACTTGTCGTGTAGAGCACAATATCCTATTGTTAGCTTGCGCAAAGTTCCGTGGAATTATGGAGAAGGTGAAGGATCCACCTCACATACGACTACTACAGTGTCGAAGGAAAATCCACTGTATCTTCCCCAACGGGTGATGAAGCCTACCATCAAATCAAAGGGGAAAATACCCATGGAGAAAATTGAAAAGTTCCTCCGCATTATGGGTCATAACAAAGCCACGGTGGTTTTAAGCTTAAAGGAAGCTCCAGAACAAATATCAATTTTGGACTTGGTCCTAACTTCCGAGAATCACCGGAGGGTCTTGTTGAAGGTTTTAGAAGAAGCCTATTCGCCGGCATCAGTTGATACGGAAAAATTTCAACATATGGGTGATAACATTTTCAATAACAATGTGATATCCTTCACTGATGATGACATACCGCCCGAGGGGACCGGTCATTATAAACCGTTGCACATTGCGATCTTGTCCTCCGGATACATGCTAGCTAGAGTATTGATAGATGGAGGTTCCTCTCTAAATATCTGTCCATATGCTACCTTGGTGAATATGAATATCAATCTCAATAGAATTCGGAGTAGCCATACTATCATCAAAGCTTTTGATGGAGCCCGCCAGTAATTCGATCTGAGTAATTGAGTTGCCAATCGAAATTGGTCCTCACACATTCTGTGTATCCTTCCATGTGCTCAAGATAGATTCAGGATACAACCTGCTCTTGGGACGACCATGGATTCACATGGCAGGGGCAGTCCCCTCCACTTTTCAGCAACAGTTGAAATACATTATCAATAATAGCCAAGTCACGGTCAACGCTGAACCGGAGATTCCTCCGTACGGAGACATACCATTCATCAATGCCAATGCAGATGTGGAACCAGTCAGTTTTCATGCTTTGGAAATAAGCAATATCGAATACCATGCTATTGGAACGCCATTGCCCGAACCCAAGATTTCTGCCGAGGTAATGACGGCTACCCAAGAAATGATGTCATTGGGTCATAAACCGGGACAAGGGCTGGGTAAAGATTGCCAGGGTATCAAATATCCAATTCAATTAACCAAGCAAACTGGAACAGCTGGACTAGGTTATTCTGCCAGTTCTAGTTATAGGGATCCTCATAAGCATCAGCAGATTCCTTCAGCTTCAACCATGTGGTGTTTATCTTCATCTTCAAACTCTGAGTCCGCACAACCTCCTGTAAAGGTGCTAGCCAATGTAATGGCTATGTTATTTCCCAAGCCGGTGCCGGTAAAGGAGAAAGAAGTCTTTGTTCCAAATCCCGCAATGGAAGAAGAGGAACGACGAATCAAGCGAGACGTCATCCGAATGATGTCAGGCATACGCATCATCGTTCATGATGAACATACCAACAGATACACCCCAGACGATGATTGCCCAGACATAATGGCCATCATTTGGGATGTGAGGAGGATGATGACAATCCTTCCATCATCATGCGGTCCACCTTTACTTTGCCCTTGCTAATTGGAACAAAGATTCCTTGCATTGGTCGACAAGGGTAAAGCGGGCGTAAACTCTTTATGCCTGTAGATATAATAACTGCTTACTTTTACATGCAAGATATTAGCAGTTTATTTTGCCAGTATATTCTAACACTGTGTATGATTAACACCTTTCATATATACAAAGTGAAAGCATATTTTGTTTCAGGACTACGAGTTTAGATGTGCTCATGCTTTGCCTTGCGTCTGATTGCCTCTTCTCCATGAGGATTGTACCTTTGATGTAGAGATGAATTCCGCCTTGATGGATATACTGGGATGACATTGAGGTGCCTCCAGAAATTCAAGAATAGGTCAAAGAGAAACCCAAACCCAACCTTGATCAAACCACTTCTTTCAATCTCAGAACCTTAGAAAGCCCTAAGTTAATCCAGATTGGTTCAGACCTTACCCCAAACCAACGGAATGACATGGTTATGCTATTAACCCAATTCCAGGATGTGTTTGTATGGTCTCACGAAGACATGGTGGGTTTGTCGACTGATATTGTCCTTCATCGCCTTCCCATTAAAGAGGGATTTAAGCCAGTCAAGCAAAAGCTCAGGCGATTGAAACCTGAGTGGAGTTTAAAAGTGAAAGAAGAAATTGTGAAACAATTTCAAGCTGGCATCATCATGGTATCTACATATCCTGAGTAGATATCCAACATCGTGCCCATACCTAAACCTGGAGGGAAGGTGCAAGTTTGCGTGGATTACCGGGACTTGAACAAAATTTGCTTAAAAGACAGCTTTTTTGTACCATTTATCCACATTCTCATTGACAATACTGCGCAATACGACATATACTCCTTTGTTGATTGCTTTGCGGGATATCATCAGATCATGGTTGTTGAGGAAGATCATGAGAAAACTGCTTTCATCACGCCTTGGGGAACCTTTTGCTATAGACAGTTGTCATTCGGCCTCATCAATGCCAAAGCTACCTATCAACGAGCTATGATGGCTCTTTTCCACGACTTAATGCACAAAGAGATCGAGATCTATGTGGATGACATCATTGTCAAGTCCTGGAAGGAGGATGACCATATAGACCATCTCAGGAAGTTGTTCAACAGGTTGCGTAAGTACAACTTGAAGTTGAATCCAGCTAAATGTGTCTTTGGTGTTAAATCAGGCAAGTTGCTAGGATTTCTAGTCAGCCACAAAGGGATTGAGCTGGATCCTACCAAAATCCATGCCATCACGGAAATGCCCATTCCTCAGACAGAGAAGGAAATTCGGGGATTTTTGGGAAGAATCAACTTCATTAGCAGGTTTATCTCCCAACTCACAGCAACCTGTGAGCCAATCTTCAAGTTATTAAGGAAGAACTCCTCAATGAAATGGAATGATGAGTGTCAGAAGGCCTTCCTTACAATCAAGAAACAGCTAGTCAAAGCTCCCGTGTTGGTACCACCCAGGGATGATGTTCCCCTGTTTACGTACCTGTCCATAAGTGACAATGCCATGGGCTGGATGCTGGGACAGAAAGACGATAGAGGCCAAGAACGAGCCATCTATTAACTCAGCAAAAGGTTCAGTAGCAGTGAACACAAGTGCACTCTGATCGAAAAGACGTGTTGTGCTTTAGCATGGGCTTCCATAAGATTACAACATTATCTCCATGGTCACACAACCCATCTCATATCCCGCGTGGATCCTCTCAAGTACGTGTTCAACAAAACCATGTTAAATTGCCGGCTGTCCAGATGGCAATTGATCCTACAACAATTTGACATCATATATGTGCCTCAAAAGTCCATCAAGGGTCAAGGAATTGCGGATCAACTGGCCGCTGCACCTTCAGGGGATTTCAAACCCTTGGAAAAATATTTTCTCGATGAAGGAGTAATGACAGTGCAACAATATCATCAATAATACGCGCCAATCATGGAAGATGTATTTTGATGGAGCTGTTTATATGGAAGGTTCTGGAGCTGGAGCAATTCTAGTATCTGGTACGGGGAGCAGTATCCCGTTGCCGTCAAATTACAGTTTGTCAGCACCAACAATACAGCCGAGTATGAAGGCTGTCTCATGGGGCTAAAACTTACTTGTTCCATGCGCATCAAGCGGTTAACTGTCTTTGGAGATTCGGAGTTGGTAATCAGACAATCCACCAGAATCTATCAAACCAAGGAACTACATTTGCTGCCCTACCATCGATAGGTTTTGAAGATGGCTTTGGAGTTCGAAGAAATCTCTTTTCTACACATTCCACATAATAGGAATGACTTTGCGGACGCATTAGCAACTTTAGCCTCCTTGATTCGCATATCAGATAAGGAACACTTGCCAAGCGTCATAATTTCCCTACAAAAGGCCCCAGCCTATGGGAATTACATTGGAGAAGTATCGGATGAGCTACCTCCCATCCAACATCCTTGGTATTAGCATATCAAGGAATATCTGCGAGATGGATCTACACCCGCTGAGGTGAGCCCGACTGAGAAAAGGCGGATCCATCGACTTGCTATGAAATTCTACCTGAGTGGAGATGCGTTCTACAAAAGAGATGCAGGAATAGGTCTCCTCAGATGTTTAGACAAAGATCAAGCCCAAAGGCTTATGGATGAAATCCATGGCGGAGTATGTGGCCCCCACATGAGTGGCCCCCTCCTTGTGAAGAAAGTCCTCAGGACGGGACATTATTGGCTATCTCTCAAAGCTGATTACGATGACCACGTCAGGAGATGCTATCAGTGCCAGATTCATGGGAATGCTATACACGCCCCTCCCAAGGAACTTCACAATATGAGTTCACCTTGGCCCTTCTCAATGTGGGGAATGGACGTTATCGGGCCCATTGAGACTAAAGCCAATAATGGTCATCGATTTGTCTTCACCATGATCGACTACTTCACCAAGTGGGTAGAAGCAACCTCCTTCCCTAGGGTTACTAAAGAAGTCATCATTGCTTTCATCAGAAATAATGTCATTTGTCGATACGGACAACCAGAGGTGATTGTGTCAGACAATGCCAAGAACCTTAACAACAAACTGATGGAGGAATTATGCGGTAAATTCCACATCAAACATCTTAACTCTGTTATCTATCGTCCGAAGATGAACGGTTCTGTTGAAGCTGCTAACAAAAACATCAAGAAGATTATGCAAAAGATGTCCGCCAACCACAAAGATTGGCCTGATCTATTGCCTCTGACTCAGTTAGCCTACAGAACCTCAATGCGCACTTCCACTAGGCAACCCCTACGCGTTAACCTATGGGATGGAAGCAGTACTCCCCATAGAAATTGAAATGGAATCCCTCAGAGTATTGATAGACACTCAACTAGATGAAGACCAATGGGTACAAGACAGGTATCACCAATTGTCTCTAATAGACGAAAGGCGAACCGCGGCTATCTTCCATGGTCAGTTATATCAACAAAGGATCGCAAGATCCTACAACAAAAAATTCCAGCTACGGCAATTTAAACAACATGACTTGGTTTTGAAGAAGATCCTTGACAACCAAGATCAATCTAAGGGAAAATTCGCTCCTAACTGGGTAGGCCCATTTGTTGTCAAAGAAGTATTGACAGGAGGCGCTCTCAAATTACAAGAAATGGACGGCGATGAATTTCCACAACTCATCAACTCGCAGACACAGTGAAACAAGCGATTTTATGTCTCAAGTAATTCATAAACACCACGGCATGAAACCATCGATCACCACATTCTGGTTCATTAACCCTTTACCACATACAACTTTTCTACACTTTGCCCCTTAGAGAGACATACTTTTCAAGCGAGCAGCCTGGCTCTCCTTTGCGTTCCTACGACTTAGGTCATCCCACCACGGATTGAACCTCTCGCATTTGCAGTTTGGCTACCCATACCTAGGATCAAACTTCTCGTACCTGCAGTTTATCCTCAACCTAGGATTAAACTTTATCCTCCCCTTTTCGACTGCGCGTATGGATTACGCTTTTCATCTCATACGAGGGCGAACTCGTCGACCGATCTCTCCTCTTCATAGAGTACGTGAACAACCATTTCACATGGCCCGGTCGCAATAAAACAAAATCAACAAAAACATTTCTACCCTTACAAAAACAAAAACAACCAAAACACATTCCTACACCATTTCTGCCATATACAGCGTTGAACCTCTTATATCAGGTTCGAACTACGCAGACCTGATCTCCTCTTCAATAGGAGTACATAGGCAGCCATTCATGGTTCGGTCTCACCCCTACCAAAACACAAACCCTTATCAGTTGGTACTGGAATGAAACATCAATCCACTACATTTCATTGGCTTCAGACCAAAGGGATGGAATTACCTGAACTCCTCCCCAAATAGGAGATTCGGCGACCATCTAAGCTGCGGTCATACCTTGAAGATTAACACCAATCCATAAGAGATGGAATTAACAAGGCTTCGCCTAAATAGAAGTATTGGCGACCATCTGTGGTGCGGTCAATCTCAGAGAGGAAAGCCACACTCCTCTCCACATTTTCATCCAGAAACCAGTCCCAAGACACCAAAGATGGTAGGGATACACAGAGATCGATGATCCATTCTGAACTATCCAGAGACAACTCAATGTCCATCCACCCAGGAGGAATTCAGAATACATCAAGACCACAAGCCCTGAAGCAGCAGGCAAAATATCAAGCAAATAGCAAGGCATATCTAAAAGGGAAGTGATCCAAAAATATATTTCCCTGTCATATATATAATGATGTTTGATGTATACAATGTAAACTGTACGTGACAAAATGGCTAAGCTAGTCTGTGCAGGAAAATACAAGCTCATCTACAATTCAGGGTATATGCGAGCTAACAAGCCCAACATGGCGTCCCTCTCAGAGGATGGAGGTGAAGTTGTGGTCTCCTATACGAGAATATCCACACGACCCAACAGATCTGTAGCCATTTGCATGGTGACCATATGATCATCAATATATGTGCTCATCTCTGCGATCATGCCAGTGGTAAGGGACCTCATGGAAGTACTATCTGTGACGGCCACATCCCGGGCAGATATAGCACTATCCCGCTCGACTATCACTACGTCTCTGGCTGATATGGCCTCATCCCGATCAACAATAGCGGCATCTCTGAAAGCTAATGCCTCGTCTCTCTCTAATAAAGCTGCGTCCCTCCCATCAAGGGCATTTAACATCATAGATCGAGCCTAATCTCTCTCAAAGGTCATCAGATGAAGACTCTGCTCTAGGTACTGTGTCGAGTGCTGAATCACAATAGTACTGGTACTAGGAGAATCCAAAAGAAATGTTGGCAACCCAGCAGCGGGCTCCTCCTCGATGTATGAATCGATGTCCTCCATGGGCTCTACATCATCTGACTCACTATCCGATACTGTGGACACTATCGCAGTCGATAAAATCTCTGTCTCCATCCATGCGGAATACTCTGCAGAACAACCTGGATGACTGACAGAATAAGAAGTTATCTCACGCTGATCCCAACAAGCATAGACGCGGGATCGGTCCTCTGATGAGAGATATCGAGAAGTTGAACGCTGACCTATCGCCCCCTCGAAAGGATGAAAGTCTTGGAACTGGTCAAACTATGACATCACGGCCAATGGGTGATAAGTAGTCACACCTCTCAAACCAGCCAGAGGGAGGAAGTTCATGCCCGGAGCGTGTGTAATGAAGTCTGTATGGTGAGCTAAGCCCCGAACACGGCAATATACTAAAAGGATCTCTAATATCTGCTAAAAATGTGGACCAAGACAGAGCATCTATACACTCCGATGGCTGAAAGGAGTATGGCATAGCTACATCATGGGTGAAGCAATATCCATGTTGTCTAAGGGTACCAATCGGTCTCAAGTGTGACATAAACCACACATACAGCATGACCGAACTCCCAATGAACACTCCTGTCGGATAAGTGCAACAATAGGATGCTGTCCGCAGGGTCTCTGCTACAATCATAGGTACAATGGTACGACCCTCTCTAAGAGCTCTCACAGCCATGATGACACCAATGTCTATCTCGTCCATGTATCGTGGCATATAGACATACGACAGTATGCATAGTAGCAGTACATCAACCCTGGCCAAGCGCCAATGATCCTCCGGTGCAGTAAAATCCCCAGAATATCGCGAATAGCTATCCTCCAAGCCAAATCTATCGTACAAAAAACACTGGGATATCATGTGGCTAGAGGTAAGCTCATCCTGTACTACTCTGTGCCGCAATCCAGTGAGAGTCATGAATCGTCTACTCATGTCTCCCAAAGCCAGGTGCACGCAAGGTCTGTCTAAAGGCAGCATCGTCAATCGTGCATACTCCTCTAGAGTAGAGAGTCAACTCGTGGGTCCGTAATCGGAAAACACCGCCTATCCGGTATCCAATGCTCTAGCATCCCATCTACAAAACTCTGCGCGGAACTCAAACGCGTCGATAAGGTCATGGTATCTTGCAAAGAATGATCTACAATCACCCTTCTACGGGGTGACATACTATCGTACCACGATCGCATATCCAATGCCACCAATGACGGTGGGGTATGATCTATATGGCTAACTGTCGAAGAAGACATCTACGTGGGCCGTGTCATAAGACCATATAGGGGTCAATGACGAATATCTCTGGACATACATATATATGCATAACATGATACATGCACAACAGATAATGGATGGCAATATGATATAGGGAATGGAAAAAACTGTGCATACATTCCTAAGTATATCATAATCTAATACATCATCTCTGTATAGCTACAAATACAGGGAAATAGGGCACAAATGCCCTACTACTAACAGAGGCCTATCAAAAGATATAGCGAGAATGGGGCACAGCCACCCAATATCTAACATAGGCCTATCAAAAGATATAACGAGAATACACATCAGAAGAAGACAATGGTGTCGATGTCCACATCATCAATCCTGTCCACCTGATGTAACTCCTCCTGAGTCACCAGATCTCTATCAACAGGGATGTCAGGCCTATAAAGAGGAGGATCTGCGCTGGCAAAACCGAATGGGTCATCTGAGGGACCAGCGCTTGAGCTGGAAGGAACAAATGAAGCCGCCTCTGCTGGATCTCTGCCCAAATGCCGGATAAATATATGTGCCTGGTCCAATGACCGGGTCAAACTATCAATCTAGGTCATATGAGTCGGATCTCGGACACAAGCTATCCAATCCGTCATCATCAAGGATCCTGGAACCATATCCCCCATAAACTGTGTGACGCGGGACTGAGCTCCAATGGTGCGAGGGGACCACCACTGCTGGAATGTCTCCTGGGTACATGGACCCTCTGACAATGCAAAACCGTCAACCCCCAACAATGGGATATCAGTGATGGGTGACTGTGATACAGGCCAATAACGTCTGGCAGGAGGCAAGATCAGCATACGGATCTCCCCTGTGGTGCTTCTAATAGCACGCTCTCCTAAATAGAGCTCCCAGCCTCCATATGTGAAAAGAGGAACTCTCCTGGTGGAAATCAAGTACTCGAATCCAGTCGGGTACCCATCCTCAAAGTCGATGGTCAAGTGTTCCCCTGAATAGGGAATCCATGTGATGGCGTCAGCTGTCAGCAACTCTAGCTGCATACGGCAGTGAGTGAAGCCCTCAGCTACAGGGACCTCTAGCAAAATAGAATGGTGTCATCGCCGTCCTCGTGGATAGGTATCTAAACCTAACACACTCACATGACGCAAGCATGGGAGCCTCTCATAGGCCCAAAACTGCCAACACAATGGCAAAATATCTGCTATTAGTAAACACTCTTAATCTTTAAATGGGAAATGACAAGAGAAATACTCACCAGCAGAAATGGGTAAAAACCTAGCCAAGCCTCGGTCAAACCCTGTGAGCGCATACGCATGCCCCAGAGGAAATAGGCAAAGGTATAGGAGCCCCAATCATACTCTCCAATATGGTCCACATCATGTGTGTCGCTGATCAAAGCGAAAGACACCGTAGAAGAGTTATCTGCTATGAAGCAGCCTCGAATGATCATCAGGAACAATCGTCGCAGAACGGGATCCCTGATTCTGACATCATCAAGCATGGGCTCACTCAAAAGCCCGCTCATAGCATCTACGCTCAAAGGACCTGAACGGACAGTCCTGCCTTTAAGCGTCTCCGCTAGAACTCTTAACAAGGATCTGACGGCAGTAGGGGTAATATTCGTCATGCAAGACACTGGCTCCCCTCTAAACTCCATACCTGTGATAAATCACCAATCCATTTGTGTCATCATCACCTCGCAATCCAGCAGATGGAGTGACTGAGTCTGATGAAACTATCGCTTAGATAATACCCTGAGGTAACCCCAGGGACAACGACGGGGAAGGATGGAGAAGAATGCCCCGAATCCCCACTCATGCACTACCGCTCTATAGTCAGGATGAAGCTCCTGATACATGGAGTGAATGCTGAACCAGTTCCCTCGAGGCTGTGTAAAACCCGGAACTTGTATGAAATGCAGATCAACATCAAAACCCTTTGCTCCTCATCAATAGGAAAGAAGGAAGATCAAAGTCTAACGCCATACCTCGTTAGCATGCAAATACATCGATGGATGTCTGCTCAAATCACCCAGCAGCTCTGGGTTTGCCACCTGAATACTTGGGAGCTCCCTACGAGGGACATATGCAGCAAGAGCGGGATTCTCAATCAAAATATTCGCCTCCTCATTCTCAACGTCTGGCACGTCTTCCCGGACAGGAAGAATCACGGCCTCCACCAACCGACGAGGCTGTCCGACAGAACGGGGACGAGGCACTTCAGAAGCCCTCCGCCGTACGCCAGAAATGGTCCTATGGGAACTGCTCGGCTGATCCGGATCCATAAATATCTAGGTAACAAGTCTCCAAATCACCTCAGAAAGGGTGTGGTATTTCCTTACCTAGAGCTTTCTAAAAAGCATTTATGACTATATGCATGCATACAGTTACTTTAACATACAATAGAGTTAAAATGCATTACTACACAATGCCTACATTTGAAAAAAATTTGCCATAGTCCCCTTTGAAAATAGGACTATCCACATGCACATAGGCATGTCTAGGTGGCCATTTAGTAGCACACCTACCCCAAAGTCATATACATAATATATGCATTAAAAATGAAAATCATACATGCATAAGGTTAACCTCAATATCAGGAGTACTTTGCCTTTCTACCTTTGCTCATTGGACCTCAAATAGGACAAAAAAAATAGCAAAAAAAGGTGTCAATTTGACTGTCTCAAAAGTCAAATTTTTTCACATCATTATGTTCAGCATGGTTTAATACTAACATTTACTATGTTGAATATTTTTTATCAAGTCATTTGTGCATACATAATCACTACTATGTGTTTAGATACATTTCATGCTATAATTCGAAATCCAACGGATAAAAACTGGAAAAAATACATGCATACGTTACCAGGATAGTGTAGAACACTTGTACGGTGGCGAAATTTGCGTAAAATAGCGAACTCAAAGAGATCTGAAAGAGGCTCACGGATTTCTCTTCGCGCGACAAGCTGAAAATGACTTGTGTTGCCAACCTGCTAGAATTTATCATCCGCGATTGGCCGTAGGCTCACCTGCGGCTGTAGCAGGTGCACCTGCGACACCCCTATGTGGGTCCCACCCCTCCGGCTCGGTCCAGTTCTAGTTGCAAAGGAGTTCTTGCGGACTAGAAAGGTCAAATTGGGAATAAGAATGCCATGCGATTGAACAAAACAGCATACAATCCTAGTCTTCTCAGATAAAATTTTGAGTCTCTACATCGCCCATTGGTAGTCACCCGAACATGAGGTATACCCTGCCAATGATCTCATTTATCACAAATCACATCTGGCAATACCTTGTATGCGTCCGATGCTTGTGAACTCCGGTCATTACCTAAATGAATCCCAAGCCCGGAGTTACTGGCGTGAGTCCCGGACGTGGGTTACAACGTGAGTCCTAGACGGGTTACAACGTAGGTCCCCGACAAGATTACAACGTGAGTCCCCAACGGGGGTTACAACGTGAGTCCTCGACGGGGTTTACAACGTAGATCCCCGACGGGGGTTATAACGTGAAGCCCCGGCAGGGGATTACAACAAACATTCAAGCCGTTGACACACATATCAACGAAGGTCAAGCAACCTTGGCGTTATTTCAGCCAATAACGATTAAACCTATAAGAGCTCTAGGGCTATTCGAGGATTTCATGGTCGATTGCTCATATTCCCCAGCGGATCCTCGGCGGGGGTCACAACGCAATGCTCCGTTGATCTACACGACATCGAAGGTCAAGCAACCTTGACAATCTACTCAAAGAGCCTCAGCCATTGATTCACATGTCAGCGAAGGTCAAGCAACCTTGACAGTATATCCCACAGGATTTTTTAGCCGTTGATTCACATGTCGGTGAAGTACACGTCAACGAAGGTCTGGCATCCTTGACAGCATTTGTTGTTAGCAGTGAATCCAACAGAATCATGACATATTCTGGCAATACTAACCAGGAGAGGTCAACGTTATCAAAGAGGATAGATGATGGAATATGTTATGCACATCCTCAAACAGATCAAGCTTTATCCCCATAGATCTCTTACACATAAGAGGCGCATCTTCAGGATCAAGTCGTTATCAAGAACACATGAATTTGGTGATAACTCCAACATCAACATCCTAACAGATTCGGCTTACTCATCAAATCTGGTCAAGATTGCCAATCCCGGTTGAAGCAACGGGGATCCAAAGAATCATCCCCAAATGTTGGGCTACAACCCCGCATACACACGCATCATACATTTGCATCATATTCTTTGCATCTGATTACCATGTTTGTCTTGTTGAGTTTCAAGTGTTTAGGATTCTTTATCCTACCCATGCATCGCCATGCATGAGTATGCTAAAGAGGGGCATCTGTAGACACTCGAAATTTTCTGAACTACTGTCACTAACATTGCAGGAGGACAGATTTGTCTCTTAAGAGAGAACCCTGAAAGACAATCCATATCCATACCGGATACTACCGGAAGTTTAGCATCAACCCCGGATCACACTCTGGGAGTAACAATTCCAACCTCGGAGATAACCCCGAGGCATGCAGATCCATCAAGCAACACACACCGGAGAAGACCGATTAATCTCGGAGATAACCCCGAGGTATCCAGTCTCAGTCCCAACCATGGGAATAGCCACCAACCTTGGTGATAACCCCAAGGAATGCAGTTTCGGCGATAACCCCGAAAATGCTTGTTTCAAATGCAACCAACTTCAATCTCGGTGCTCACAATGAGATACACTGTACCAACCCGGTGAAAACATCGGGAAGACAGGCACACCTCAAAGATGACAATAAGGACCTTCAATAAATACAGCAGTCCAATCTCAGCGAAGTCTGAGTAACGTCTGCTTTATCAGCAAATCCGGCGATAACACCAATGAGGGACAACATCGTCATCTAGCCAACGCAATGCCACGCCACGTCATCTCAACATCTCTACGCAATGATGTCCCACAAGACTAACCAATCCCGAGTGACTATTGTGCGGGGTAACGGATGAAAGTTGAAGCTTGAAGATCAGAGGGCATCATCCCATCTTCAATGACTTCATACAAACTCTAATCCTATGCCATCGTACAACTCTCGACAACGGTGGTCCAAAATAGGTCCTGTATACCTCAAACGGATGCCCGGATTGCACTTCTTAAAGTTCGAGTGGACATTACAGTGCCTGAGTCCACGTACTTCGAGATGACTAGACTCAAAAAACCCGGACCCACCCGGGTTGCCTCTGGTACACCTATGACCCCGGCCTTGCAGTACACTTTCTGACTAAATCGTCTACTCGCGTTGAGCCTAGACTTGATGCCCGAGCGCGTTCGCTTTTATATATTATATATATATATATATGGTTGGACTCATTACGATGAGCCTGGATTTTACATCCTAATGCGTTTACTCTGCTTTTATATATATATATATATATATATATATATGAACTTTTGTCGAACTCATTCGATGAGCCCAGATTTTACATCCGGTGTTTTATTACTTTTTTATATATATATATATATATATATATATATATATATATATATATATATATATATTCGCCCCTGCTGAGTCTCCTTTGTGGCGCTTGATCGCTTTTACTGACTTTATTTATATTTTGTCCTTTGGAGTTTCCTTCGTGGCGGTTGGCCGTATTCTGACTTCATTTACGTTTACGTCACTTTGAGAGTCTCTCCGTGACGATTGATAGCTTTTACAGCTTTATTTACATTTCTGATCCCCCATGGACGTGCTTCGTGGTTGGTAATCCTGTCTGTATATATATTTACAATTTTTATATATATATCTGCTTACTGCTTTCATACAAATTGCAGTATCTTGTGCACCTAGGAATCATGTGATCACAGATTCAGCCTATTGGATATAGATTCGGTTCCCGTGATGGACATTTTCAGCTGTAAGCAGCTTGTAAATTATTCTATGGTGTCTGAATTTCCTCAGATGGTTTCTATACCCATGAGGAAGTTGGCATTATTTTGTACATTATTTTCGTACGGATGCCTCGCATCTGTAAAATAAAATCAATCAAGCCAAACACTTAATAAAATGGGAGGGTAAAAGGTCTCAATTACTATTGAGCATCAGGGTTTGAAAAACCTTTTTTATAAAACCTCATTGCTATATCTTGTTAAAAATGAATTTTTACACAAATTTAAACCCTGTGTATATAAGTGCGAACGAGGCCTCGCACTACTTCCAAATAAAAGCACATTGACACACACACACACACACACATTTAGATAATAGTTTCTTGAAAAGAGGCGGTCACCGTGGTAACACGGATGTCGGGGGCTTCCTAACACCTTCCCTTCGCATAACCAAGTCCCCGAACCCTAATGAATCTCGGTTTCACCGACCCGTTTAGCAGTGTCACATCACTGAGTCAATGTGCAAACCTTTTCTCGGTTGTGTTGGTACAACCATTTAAAAAACCAACTGACTCTTAACAGTCCATCGTCGACATTATACATGTCAGACCTTTTTCACTTATTTTTTCAAACAAATCTCACCTAAAATGAGAACACCAAAGAACAAGTAACGGAAAGGGACATCTAAAAATCCCGACGTCTACATATATCACCCCCTATGTTCTGGCCGAAGTCCCTCCTTATTAGAGTCCATGTGCCTAACAAAAGTCTCACAATCCACTTCCCAGCAGTCTTCAAATCAAATCGAGAGACTCAGTTTGGCACCCACCCGTGTACGGGGTACAAGGCAAATTATTCACTTGAAGCGACGAGCTAGTCCACTGTTAAAGAAATTTTGCTACTTCATGAATTTTTCCAACTTTGCTCCAAAAGACCTCCTTTCTTCACCAGTTGCCTCCATGACCACCCTACACATAAAAGAACATGAAACGAGTGAAAACGAACACAAAACAAGAAAATAACTACGAATTTAAGCTTGAAATGAAATTCGTGGATATGAAATCCATTTATCAACTTCCCGACAAGTAAATTGCGATGATTTAGGAACCTTCATGCCAAAAATCGCGAGAGTAGCCTAAGATAGGTCAGCCTCTGATAAACCAAATGCAGAGGAAAGTCTCTTCATACTTTCACATTTTAATTACTTTTAATTCAATTACTTGTAATTTCATTTCCATGTAACTCTCAATGTAATGAAAAATATAAGGAAAATGTGTACATGCATTCCCTTTATATCAAAACCTGACATATTACCTTGTCAACTGACATCCGTTTTGTAGGACAATACTCCTAAACAGACACATTATGCAATATTTCTACATTCATTAAGACTAAACTACATAAGTCTTTTTGTAGGGATATAATTGGTCCAGTAACCCGTTCAAAATCCAAAAAGGCAACGAGTCTATAGCCAAGTATGGCTTCATCTGGCCAGTCTAGTCCTACTCCTGTCTCTAGCGAGGAGTTCAAAGGACTAAGCAATCAAATTACAGAGTTGGCTGTTCTGCTTAAATAACTACACAAGTCCACTCAGGGTCCACGAATACCCATACATACAGAATCCTCTTCACATGGAGGAACTCAGGGATTAGACAAAGAAATTCATGTACCCGAATCTTAGTTGGACAAAACTAATAAAACCCCTGAGATCACCCATCTCTAAGAAGATCCAGACACCGGTGATATCAGGAAAAAGGTCATACAAATGGAAGAGACCATTCGGTCTCTCAAAGGAATTGGAATACATAGGAGTGTTTCATATATAGACCTTTATATATTCCCTGGGGTACATTATCCAGAGAAATTAAAAACTCCCAATTTTGAAAATGATGATGGATTGGGAGATCCTTACACACATTTAAAAGTATTCATTGGAGAACTCAGATCTTATACCGAGGATTAAAAGCTCAGAATGCAGCTGTTTCAGAAGAGTCTGACTGGTGAAGCTAGATCATGGTATACCAGATTGGACAACTCAAAAATTCATAGATGGGAGGAGCTAGCTCATGCGTTCCTCAGTCAGTACAGTTTCAAAACTCAAATGGCTCATGACCGGTACCAAATTACTAAGGTCAGGAAACAAGTTAGTCAGTCCTTCAGAGAGTATGCCCAAAGATGGAGACGTCTGGTTGCTAAAGTTATTCCCTCTATGACTGAGTCTGAGATGGTGATGACCTTCATAGATATTCAAGAGGCTCCCTACTATGAGAGAGTTTTAGCTGGCATTGGCAAACCATTCTCCAAAATGATCAAACATGGAGAAATGGTTGAGATGGGATTTAAGTCAGAAAAGATTCAAGACCTTGTCGCTCTCAAAGATGTAGCTGAGCACATCCAGTCTGGAAGTTATAGAAACAACCCCCGAAGGTTCCATAAGAAGAAAGAGGAAGATGTTTCCTTGATACTATAATGGCAAAAAGGCAGTCAAACCCTGCCCATTCAGAGGAGAAACTACTCCCCTTTTCTAACTCAGACTTCAAACCCTCCATTGCCAAAAGGTGGAGAAGTCAGACGCACTCGAGTGTTCACACCCTTAAGGGACTCGCTCGAGAACATTCTCAATCTTCTGACAACTCAGAAGAAAATTACCTAGCTTCTTCCACCAGCCAACCCGAATGGGAAGGGTTTCAATGCTAGCCGGAAGTGTGCTTATCATGCTGGAGCTCCAGGCCATGATACTCAATATTGTTGGGCCTTGAAGCACAAGATCCAGGATTTAATTGACAATGATGAGATCGTGGTGACTAAACCTGACCAACCCCATGTGCAAGACAACCTTCTTCCTCAACACAAAGAAGAGGAGGTGAACATGATTAATTGGAGTAGTGGACAGAATTCCCACTCCATTGGCGGATCTTCCCAAACAAGCAAGGATAGTGCTGACAAGTGGGATTATGCACAGTTCCAGTTTATGATGGAACTGAAAATGAATGCTCTACACGAGCAAGTTAATCAATTGGCAGGACTGGTGGTCCATCAGCACCAAGTCACACGTCAATTATTCAGCCAGGAGCATGCTAGCCTCCTTCCTCTTGTTACAAACACTCCACCGCGTACTCCAGAAAATGAAACACTGGAGGATAAAATTGCAAAAAGAGTAAATGCCATAATCCGTCGGGAGACGGTTTGATTTCAATGGAGTGTGCCAATATCACACCCACTCTCGCGATCACAGCACTTAAGAATGTTGGGCACTCCGCCACCTTATTCAGAATCTAATTGACAGCGGTGTCCTGTAAATGACAAACAATGACGTTGTATTACTGGAGAGTGGGGACGCATTTCCTAAAAAGTGGAAGGAAGTTGTAGTAGTTATATCTTCTGAGACAGATTCAGCTACGCCCTCACATATAATTCAACTTGTTCAGCTCAAGGGTATTGAAAATCTTTTGAAAGTGGATGCGCCAGAGCATATTATCTTACCACTCAGACCACAATATCTTATTTTCAGTCTACAAAAGTTCCATGGAATTATGGAGAGGTTAAAGGATCCACATCCCACATAACTGTTGCAGTGTCGAAAGAGAATCCACTATATCTTCCCCAACTGGTGATGAAACCCGCCATCAAATAAAAGGGGAAAGTTCCCATGGAGAAGATTGAAAAATTCCTCCATACTATGGGACATAATGAAGCAACACTCATTACCATCCCATTGGGGCGCCACCTCTGATACCCAGAGTTTCCACCGAGGTAATGTCGGTGAGTCAAGAGATGATATCTTTGGGTTATCAACCTGGACAAGGGTTGGGCAAAGACCATCGGGGCCTTAAGCACCCAATTCAAGTTCTCAGTCAAACAGGGATAGCCGAACTAGGCTATTCTGCTAGCTCCACTCACAGGAATCCTCACAAACACAAATAGGTTCCTTCATCCTTAGCCATACGGCGATTTCCACGACCTACATAGAGGCTGAATTTACACAGATTTCAGTAAAGATTCCTGCACATGTGATGACTATGTTATTTCCTAGGCCGATACCGATCAAAGGAAAAAAACTCTTGAGGCGTAAGCAGGACATTGCAAGGCGCTTATCAACCATACACACCATAGTCCACACGGACAGTACAAACAGGGTCACCCCAGACGATGATTGTCCAGATATCATGGTCATCATTTGGGAGAAGAAGAACGACAACATCCCCTTCATCACAGCCGTCCACCAGGACTTTACCCTTGGCAATTGGAGCACCACCCCTTGCATTTGCCGACGAGGGTAAAAAGGGTAGAAACTCCATCTACTCTGTAGATAACAATAACTGCTTACTTTTTCTATATAGTATTAGCAGTTGTTTTCTCATTACATGCTAACACTTTGTATGATTGAACAATTTCATATATTAAGTGAAAGTATTTTTGTTTCAGGACTCTAAAGTTAGATGTTCATATACTTGCTGATGAGGTGCCTTTTCTCCACAAGGACTTTAACTTTGATGTAAAGTTGGACTCAGACTTGATGGAAATACAAAAGGACTATGAGATACCTCAGGAGATCAAAGAATGGGTCGAAGATAAACCCAAGCCAAATCTTGATCAAACCACCTCTTTTAACCTCAGAACCACAGAAACCCCCAAACAAATCCAGAATGGTACTGACCTCACTTCAAACCAAAGGAATGACATGGTTTTTCCAAAATGTGTTTGCATGGTCTCATAAAGACATGGTCAGTTTGTTTACTGACATTGTTATTCATCGCCTTCCCATTAAAGAGGGATTCAAGCCAGTCAGGCAGAAGCTCAGGCGATTAAAACCTGAGTGGAGTGAAGAAAATTATGAAACAATTTCAAGCAGGCATCATCATGGTGTCAACATACCCTGAATGGCTATCTAATATAGTCCTCGTGCCCAAACCGAGAGGGCAGGTGTGAGTTTGCGTGGATTACAGGGATCTGAATAAAGCTTGCCTCAAAGATAGCTTTCCCGTGCCATTCATCCACATACTCATTGACAATATAGCTCAATATGAAATGTACTCCTTTGTTGATTGCTTTGCGGGGTACCATCAAATCATGGTTGCTGAAGAGGATCATGAGAAAACTGCATTCATCACTCCTTGGGGAACCTTTTACTACAGATGGTTGTCATTCGGCCTCATCAATGCCGGAGCTACCTACCAGCGAGCCATGATGGCTCTTTTCCTTGATTTAATGCACAAGGAGATAGAGATCTATGTGGATGACATCATTAATTGTCAAGTCTCGAAGGGAGGAAGACCACCTAGACCATCTCAGAAAGCTCTTCAATAGGTTGTGTAAGTTTAACTTGAAGTTGAATCCAGCCAAATGCGCTTTTGGCGTTAAGTTAGGCAAGTTGCTAGGTTTCCTAGTCAGCCACAAGGGGATTGAGCTGGATCCCACCAAAATCCAGGCTATCACAGAAATGCCCACTCCTCAGACAAAGAAGAAAATACGAGGATTTTTGGTAAGAATCAACTTCATCAGCAGATTCATCTCCCAACTCACAGCAACCTGTGAGCCTATCTTCAAGTTGTTAAGGAAGAACTCCTCCATGAAATGGAATGATGAGTGTCAAAAATCTTTCCTTACAATCAAAGAGCAGCTAGTCAAAGCTCCTGTTTTCGTACCACCCAGGGATGATGTTCCCATGTTTATGTACATGTCCATCAATGACAATGCCATAGGCTGCATGCTGGGACAGAAAGATGATAGAGGCCAAGAGTGAGCTATCTACTACCTCAGCAAAAGATTCAGCAATAGTGAACACAAGTACACTCTGATTAAGAAAACTTGTTGTGCTTTAGCATGGGCTTCCATGAGGTTAAAACATTACCTCCATGGTCACACAACCCATCTCGTATCCCGCGTGGATCCTCTCAAGTATGTGTTCAGTAAACCCATACTAAATTACCGATTGTACAGATGGCAGTTGATCCTACAACAATTTGACATTGTCTACGTGACGCAAAAGTCTATCAAAGGTCAAGGAATTGCGGATCAACTAGCCGTCGCACCTTCGGGGGATTTCAAACCCTTGGAAACATACTTTCCCGATGAAGGGGTAATGAAAGTTTAGAAACACGATCAAAACGATACATACCAATCATGGATGATGTATTTTGATGGAGCTGTAAACATAAAAGGCTCTAGAGCCGGAGCAGTTCTAGTATCCATTACGGGGAGCAGCATCCCATCGCTGTCAAATTGTAGTTTGCCAACACCAACAACACAACTGAGTATGAAGGTTGTATCATGGTGCTAAAATTTACCCAATCAATGGGCATCAGACGGTTAACTGTCTTTGGGGATTCTGAATTGGTAATCAGACAAACCACAAGAATCTATCACACCAAAGAGCTGCATTTGTTGCCTTACCATCGGCAGGTTCTACAGATGGCCTCGGAGTTTGATGAAATATCCTTCCTCCATATTCCTCGGAATAGGAATGACTTTGCGGATGCGCTAGCAATCTTGGCCTCCTTGATCAACATACTTGACAATGAAAACATTTCAACCATCACATTTTCCCAATAAAAGGCACCAGCCTGTAAGAACTACGTTGGAGAAGTATCAGATGAGCTACCTCCCATCCAACACCCTTGGTATCAGCATATCAAGGAGTACTTATAAGATGGATCTACACCCGTTGAGGCAAGCCCGACTGAAAGAAGGCGAATCCATCGACTGGCTATGAAGTTCTACCTGAGAGGAGACGCACTCTACAAAAGAAATGCAGGACTAGGTCTCCTCAGATGTCTGGACAAGGACCAAGCTCAGAGGCTCATAGATGAAATCCATTATGTAGTATGTGGCCCACACATGAGCGGCCCCTACTTGTAAAGAAGATCCTAAGGACAAGGCATTACTTGCTCTCTCTCAAAGCTAACTGTGATGATCATGTCAAGAGATGTTACCAATGCCAAATTTATGGGAATGCTATCCACGCCCCTCCAAGGGAGCTCCACAATATGAGTTCACCTTGGCCCTTCTCAATGTGGGGAATGGACGTGATCGGGCCTAAAGCCAGTAATGGGCATCAGTTTATCTTCACCATGATCGACTACTTCACCAAATGGGTAGAAATAGCCTCCTTCCATAGGGTTACAAAAGAAGTTATCATTGCTTTCATCAGAAACAATGTCATTTATCGATATGGACAACCAGAGGTAATTGTATCAGACAATGCTAAGAACCTCAACAAGAAAATGATGGAGGAGTTATGCAGTAAATTCCACATCAAACATCTCAACTCCGTCATCTACCGTCCAAAGATGAATGGTGATGTTGAAGAGGCTAACAAAAAAATCAAGAAAATCATGCAAAAGATGTCCACCAATCACAAAGGATGGCTTAACTGCTTGCCTCTGACTCTATTAGCCTACAGAACATCAATGCGCACTTCCATTGGGGCAACTCCCTACTCATTAACCTATGGGATGTAAGCAGTGCTCCCCATAGAGGTGGAAATGGAATCCCTCAGAGTGTTAATAGACGCTCAGCTGGATGAAGACCAATGGTTACAAGATAGGTATCACCAATTATCTCTAATAGACAAAAAGCGAACCACTGCTATCTTTCATGGTCAATTATATCAATAAAGGATCGCCAGATCCTACAACAAAAAAGTCTGGTTACGGCAGTTTAAACAATATAACTTTGTTTTGAAGAAGATCATAGACAACCAAGATCAGTCGAAAGGAAAATTCACCCCGAACTGGTAAGGCCCATTTGTTGTCAAGGAGGTATTGACAGGAGGCGCTCTCAGATTACTAGAGATGGATGGCGATAAATTTTCGCAATTTATTAACTCGGACACTATGAAACGGTACTATGTCTGAAGTTACCATCAAGCAAACATCCTAGTTATGGATCACCAGATCCCCAGTCAATTCAGGTTTTCTAAATCTTCACTACATACAACTTTCCTCACAACCATTTTCCCCATCAGGGACAAACACACTTTCCAACTAGCAGCCTGGTTTCGGATCACCAGATCCTTCACTCCCCGCAGGTTTTCAAAACCTTTCACACCTTCAGGTTATCCTGCCAGGGATTCAACCTTTCACACTTTTAGTTTGTCCCACCAGGGATTAAACTTTTTCACACCTTCAGTTCATCTTGTACATGGGATTAAACTTTTTGGCTGTAAACCGCCCTGTACATGGGGCGAACTACGCCGACCTGATCTCCCCAATACGCGGGAGTATGTAGGCAACCATTTTATATGGTCCGATCGCAATAAAACAAAAACAACAAAAAACATTTCTACACCCTTCTCACTACAAAAACAAAAAAAATATCTTTACACCCCTTTGCCACATACAGCGTTGAACCTTTACACCAGGTTCGAACTACGCAGACCTGATCGCCTCTTCAATAGAGTACGTAGGCAGCCATTCATGGTTCGGTCTTACCCCTTACTAAAACACAAAAACTTGTCAACGGTACTGGGATCATCCTTCAATCCACCACATTTCATCGGCTTCAGACCAAAGGGATGGAGCTACCTGACCTCCCCATGTAAACGGAAGAATCGGCGACCATCTAAGCTACGGTTGATTCCTCAAAGAGAAACACCAATCCATAAGAGATGTAACTAACTGGGCTCCCCCATACAAAGGAGTATCGGCGACCATCTGTGGTGCGGTCAACCTCATAGAGGAAAGCCACACTCCTCTCCACATCTACATACAGAAACCAGTCCCAAGACACCAAAGATGGTAGGGAATACACACAGATCAATGATCCATTATGAAAGATCTTGAGACATCTCAATGTTCGTCCATCAAGGAGGAGTTCAGAATACATCAAGATCACAAGCCCTGGAGAAACAGGCAAATATCAAGCAAGCAACAAGGCAAAAACTAAAAGGGAAGTGAATCAAAATATATATTTCCCTACCATATATAATGTTGTTTGATATATACAAAATGTACTGTACATGACAAAATGGCTAAACTAGTCTGTGCAGGAAAATACAAGCCCATCTACACGTCAGTGTGTATGTGGGATATCAAGCCTAACATGGCATGCCTCTCAGAAGAAGGAGGTAACAATGTGATCTCCTGCCCAAGGGTCTCTACACGAGTCAACAGATCTATAGCCAATTGCATGGTGGAACTATTCTCATCAATATACGTGTTCATCTCTGTAATGATGCCAGAAGTAAAGGACCTCACTATAGTACTATCTGTAACAGCGATATCTCGGGCAGATAGCGTTATCCCACTCCATAATCACTGCATCTCTAGATGATCTGGCCTCATCTCGCTCAACAACAGCGACATCTCTATGAGCTAATGCCTCGTCTCTCTTTGACAAAGCGACGTCTCTCCCATCAAGAGTTGTCAACATCAAGGCCCTAGCCTGATCTCTCTCGAAGGTCATCAGATGAAGACTCTGCTCCAAATATCATCTTTGAATGTTGGATCACGTGCTTTCATAATCTTGGGAGAATCTACAAGAGTTGCTGGCAACCGAGTGAATGGCTCTTCCTCGGTGTAGGAATCAATGTCCTCCATGGGCTCTCCACTATCTGAATCAATCCATGACATTGTGGATACAACTACAGACGATGCAATCTCTGTCTCCATTAATGCAGAATACTCTGTCGAACATCCTGGATGGCTAACAGAAAACTCATCACTCTCACATTAATCCCAACAGGCATACACCATGTATCTATCCTTTGCTGATAAATGGCGAGATGACAAACGATGACCTAATGCCCCCTCAAAAGGATGCACATCCTGAAACTAGTCAAACTGTGACATCACAGCCAGTGGGTGATATGTGGTCATGCCCCTCAAACCAGCCAGAGGGAGATAATCCATGCCCAATGCATGAGTAATAAAACTGTAGGGTGAACTGAGCTGTGTACACGGTAGAATGTCAAATAGATCTCTAATCCCTGCCAAGAACACCGACCAGGATGCAGCGTCTACACACTCTGTTGGCTGAAAGGAGAAAGACATGGCTATCTCATGGGAAAAACAATACCCATCCCGTCGGAACGTGCCAATCGGTCTCAAGTGTGACATGAACCGTACATACAACATGACCGAGCTGCCTATAAACACCCCTGCATGATATGTATAGCAATACGTGGTTGACCTCAGTGTCTCTGCCACAATCATCGGAACAATGGTATGACCCTCCCTGAGAGCTCTCACCATCATGACAACACCGATGTCCAGCTCATCCATGTACAGTGGCATGTACAAATAAGCCACTACGCACATCACGAGTACATCTACTCTGGCCACACGCCACTGATCCTTCGATATGGTGAAATCCGCGAGTACTGTACGTAGCTGTCCACTGAGTCAAATTTATCTATTAGAAAACGTTGGGGCAATACATGGCCGGATGTAATCTCATCATGTGACACTCTACGCCACAACTCGGTAAGGGTCATGAACTATCAGCGCATATCTCCAACAGACATCCGAGCGCAAGGTCTGTCTTAGGGCAAAGCCATTAATCGTTCATGCTCCTCCAAGGTAGGAGTCAACTCATGGGTCCCAAACTGGAAAACTTGCCTCTCCGGTACCCAATGCTCTACCATGCCATCTACGAAGCCCAAAAGAACCTGGAACATCAGGAGGGTCATTGAATGCTACAATAGCTGATCTTCAATAACCCTATTTGAAGGAGATACACTATTATACCAAGATCTCAGACGGGAGGCCACCAATACTGGTGGGGTGTGATCAATACGACTGACTGTCGAAGAAGACATCTGTGTGAACCGTATCATAAGACCATCCAGGGGTCAATGCTGAACATCTCTGGACATACATATGCATGACATAATACATGCATAACAAATAATAGATGGAAATATGATGTAGGGAATGGAAAATAGTACATATATTCCTAAGTACATCATCATCTAAATAGATCATTTCTGTACAACTGAAAAATATAGGGAAATGGGGCACAGATGCCCTACGACTAACAGAGGCCTATCAAAAGATATAACGACAATGGGGCACAGCCACCCAGTATCTAACAGAGGCCTATGAACCACATACATTTGCATCATGCTTTCAACAACTTTAATTGTAAGCGACAATGGGTGAAACCCTCAGCTATAGGAACCTCCACCAATATGGAGTGATGTCATCGCCATCCTCGTGGATAGGTATCTAAACCTAACACACTAATAGGACATAAACATGAAAGCCTCTCATAGACCCAAAACTACCCATACAAAGGCAAACATCTCATCACATCGATCAACACTCTTAACTTTGTATATGGAAATCAAAAGAAATATCACTCACCCAATGAGTAAACGAAAATATTAGCCAAGCCTCTGTCAAGCCCTGCGAACGCATGCGCATTCCCCTAAGGAAATAGGCAAAGGTGTAAGAGCCCCAATCATACTCTCCAATACGGTCCACCTCCCGAGTGGCGCTGATCAAAGCGAATGACACCGTGGAAGAGTTGTCTGATTTGAAACAACCCTTGAAAATAACCAGGAACAATTGCTGAAGAATGCGATCCCTGACTCTCACATCAGTGGGCATGGGCTCACTCAATATCCCACTCATAGCATCTACGCTCAAAAGACTTGTACGAATGATCCTACCCTTGATCGCCTCAGCCAGAACTCCTAACAAGGATCTAACGGCAGTCGGGGTAATGTTCGCCTGTATATGGCACTGGCGCCCCTCCAAACTCCATACCTGTGATAAACCGCCAATCCATCGACGTTATCATCTCCTCATAATCCAACAAATGGAGAGACTGAGTCTGCTGAAACTAGTGCTCAGACAATGCCCTGAGGTCAAACCCCAAGGACAACGGCGGGGAAGAATAGAAAAGAATGCCCCAAAGCCCCAACCATGCACAATACCTCGGTAATCTAGATTCATAGCCTAATACAGGGAGTGCATACTGAACCAATTCCCTCGAGGCTGTGTAAAGCCGGGAACCTACATCAAATATAGATCAATGTCAAAATCCTTGCTCCTTATTAATAGGAAAAAAGAAGATTCAAACCTAGCTTTTACTTCGTTTGCCTGCAAGTAAACTAAGGGGTGGTAACTCAAATCACCCAGAAGATTTAGAATCGTCACAACAATGCCTGAAAGATCCCTGTGGGGAGCATGAGCAGCAAAAACTGGAGCCGCAATTGGTACATCCTCCTCCTCATCCTCAATATCCGATACATCAACCCGGACATGACATATCACCGCCTCTGCCAAACGACAAGGTTGTCTAACTGAAGGGGGTCGAGGCACTTCAGAAGCCCTCCTCTGCACACCTGAAGTGGTCCTGCGAGAACTACTTGGCTGATACGGATCCATAATATCTGGACACAAATCTCCAAATCACCTCAGAAAGGGTGTGGTAAATTCTAACCTGGAGTTTTTTAAATGCATTTTTATGACTATATGCATGCATGCATTATTTTAACATACGCCTACAATAGAGTTAAAAATACATGTTTACCCAATGCCTAGACTTTTGGAAACATTTTCCAGAGTCTCCTTTGTAAACAGGACTATCCACATGCATATAGGCATGACTAGGTGGCCATTCAGTAGCACACCTACCCACAGTCATAAACATGCTATATGCATAATCATGTCAAAGTCATAATCCGTAAGGGTAGCCTAATTACCAGGATTACTTTGTTTTATTACCTTTGCTCATTTGTCCTTAAATAGGATAAGAAATAGCAGAGAAAAGGTACCAATTTGACTATTTTAAAAGTCAAATTTTTTCACATCATTATGTTCATCATGGTTTAATACTAACATTTAATATGTTGAATATTTTTTATCAAGTCATATGAGCATGCATATTCACTACTATGTGTTTAGACGCATTTCATGTGATAATTCATTTTTCAACGGACGAAAACTGGAAAAGATGACATGTATATGTTACCAGGATAGTGTGAAACACTTGTACGGTGACAGAATTTGCAGAAAGACGCTCGAACTCAGCAGATCTGAAGAAGAGTTCTCGAATTTCTTGTGTGGCGCAGTATGAAATGATTTGTGAAAGCAACATGCCACTTAAGGCCACCCACGGTTGGCCTGCAGGTGTACCTGCGGCTCCCCTAGGTGGGTCCCACCCCTCCAGCTCAGTCCAATTCGAGTTGCAAAGTAGGTCTCACAAGTTGAAATAGTTAAATCAGGAAAAAAGATGCTACGCAATTGAGCGAAAAAGCCTGAAATCCTGGTTTTCAAGACCAAACTGCGGGTCTTTCTCTCACTCCTTGGTATTCACCCATGTACAGGGTTCACTATACCGATGATCACAATTGTTGCAAACTACGATCGGTAATACCTCACAAAGGTCCGATGCCATCAGTTCGGGGTCATAACTCCAAAAACACATCTCCCCAACGAGGATTTCATACAACTTCAGCCGTTGGCAATTAAACCCAACAAAACGTCAGAAGACATCCGATGACATTAGCCGTTGATGCACATGTCAACGAGGGTCCGGCAATCTTAACAAACACAGACTGTTGGCAATAACTCCGACAGATCACTTAAAGGACCTGGCGATACAAACCAGGGAAGGCCATTCTCATCGGGGAGGACCGGTGATGGAATATGTTATACACAATCTTTATCAGACAAATGCTTATTCCCCCAGAGTCTCTTGCACATGAGAGGAACATCTATGGTGGAAAGTCTATACCAAGGATTAAAGAATTTGGTGTAACCCCAACGTCCACATCCTAAAATTTCCTGAGAACTTTGGAGTACACATCCAAGCAATTCATCAGAAAAATCAGTGATCGCTCCAGTACCCATCAGAAGTCATGGGAGCAAACAGTCATCACATCCCGTTGGAAAACAGTCCAATGAACCACATACATTTGCATCATGTTGCAGTACATTGCATCATGAATATCTTGTCATGTTTTAAGTGTCTAGTGTTCTTTATCATATCCATTCCATTACATTGCATGAATATGATAAAGAGGGGCATCTATAGACACTCAAAAATTTTGCATTCCTGTTACTAACCTTGTAGGAGGGCAAAGTCGTCTTCCAGAGATAACCCTGGAAGTCAAAGCAGCACCGTCCCGGAGACAATCCCAGGGGTACTCAGTTTGCCATCTCGGAGACAACCACGAGATATTCAGTCCAACCCAGAGATAACCCCGGGAGATACAGTTTCAACCTCAGAGACAACCCCGAGGAATGCAGTTCCAGTTCTGGAGACAACCCTAGAATCCTCAGTTCCATCTCGGAGATAACCCCAAGATCTTCAGTTCCAATCCTGGAGAAAACCCCGAGAGATACAATTCAACCTCAGAGATAACCCCGAGGCATGCAGTTGTAGTTTCGCAGATAACCCCGGAAATGCTTATTTCAAACCCTGCGATCAGCTTCGACACTCGGTGATAGCCCTGAGGCACTCAGTTCCAAAACACGGAGATAACCCCGGGAGGACAGACACACCTCAGAGACAACCCTGAGGACATTCAGTACTTGCAGCAGTCTAATCTCAGAGATAACCCTGAGCAACGTCTCCTAAATCAGTCCAAAACCGGAGATAACCCCGGTGAGGGGAAAAATCATCATTTTTACCACCTCAATCCCAGATTCATGTCGTCTCAACATTTCAACATACATGCTATACAGAAGTGTCCTACAAGAACCGTAGCTCCAATCCCGACTGACTAATACACAAGACAACACACCGGATAGAATTTGAAGCTTGAAGACCTAGGCATGGACCCGTCTTCCTGACTTCGTACAACCTCTTATCCCATGTCCTTGTGTATCTCTCAACAACATCATTTTGTAAAAGGTCGTATACACCTCGATCGGATGCCCGAATTGAAGTTTTGAAGGTTCGAGCGGATAACACATTGCACGAGTGCACGTACTTTGAGACGGTGGGGTTCGCGGATCCCGGGGCACCGAGGCAGTAAGCAGTACATCTCTGCAGTGCCCAGTAGTACACTGCATGCTCCCCTCTATAAATAGAGGGCTTGGGGTGGCCATTTTGAAGAAGGAAAAGGCGAGGAAGCCATGTCCAATTTGCTCTATACACACTATAAATTGAGTGTTTTCTCATTTTAAACATTTGTGAGCTTATATTTGGCTATTTTTTACCGATGGGAACCGAGTGTTCATCCATTTAAAGTTATTGAAGTCTTCTTTGGCAGTCCACTGTAAGCCTTCTTACATTACTTAAAGCCTTTTCCACACTTCTTGCACACACTATCATTCACGTTGAGAGTCGAGTGTGTGTGTATGCATGTCGGATTAAAGTGTTTATTAACTTATATATATATATATATATATATATATATATATATATATATATATATATATATATATATATATATATATATATCGAGTTATCTCGATTGAGCCCGAATATAATATTCTTGAGCGTTTATTACTTTTATTTATATATATAAATACTTATATATATATATAGTGTATATATATATATAGGTATATATATTGTTATCATCAAACTCTGTTTGATTGAGCCTGGATTTATATCCGGTACGTTTACCGCTTTTATATATATATGTATGTATATATATATATTTACATTCCTGTCTCGCCTGGATTTCACTTCGTGGCCATTTATTGCTTTCATTTACATTTCGTCCCGCCTGGAGTTTACTTCGAGGCGATTGATCGATCATATATATATATATATATATATATATATATATATATATATATATATTTACTTTTATATATATAATTGTTAACAACTTTCATACAAATTGCTACATCATATGAGCCTAGAAATCATGTGATCACAGATTCGATCTCCTCGAATCTTCTTCCCGTGATGGACATTTATATATATATATATATATATATATATATATATATATATATATATATATTTACTTTTATATATATATAATTGTTTACATCTTTCATACAAATTGCTACATCATGTGAGCCTAGAAATCATGTGATCACAAATTCAGTCTCCTGAATCTTTGGTTCCCGTGATGGACATTTTCAGCTGTACATGACTTGTAAATTATTCACGGTGTTTGAATTTCCTTAGATGGTTACAAGGAATTCGGCACTGCTTTTTATCTTATTTTCTCGGAGATGTTTCGCATCTCGAAAATAAAAGCAATTAAGCCGAACACATAATAAAATTGAAGTATCAAAGGCCTCAATTACTATTGAGCATAAGGGTTTGAAAAACCTCTTTTACAAAACGTCATTGCTATATCTTGTTAAAATTAAACTTTTATAAAAAAAATCAAACCCTTTGTATATAGGTGCAAACGAGGCATAACACTACTTCCAGATAATTGCACATTGATCTACACACACACACATTTAGATAATGGTTTAAATTGAAAAGTGGTGGTCACCATGGTAACACGGATGTCGGGGGGTGCCTAACACCTTCTCTCCGCATAATTAAGTCTCCGGACCCTAACGAATCTCGATTTCACAAACTAGTTCAATAGTGTCACACCACTAGGTCAATGTGCAAACCTTTTCTCGGTTGAGTTGGTGCAACCATTTAAAAATTCCAACTGGCGACTCTTACAGTCCAATCGTCGACATATACATGTCAGACCTTTTCACAACTTATTTTTTCAAACAAATCTCACCTAACATGAGAACACCAAAAGACAAGAACATAAAAGGGACAAATAAAAATCCTAACGTCGAGAGCCAGTATCCATAGTTTTATATCGTGACCTAAGATTCACTTCACGATTTTGGGTTAGTTTGCAGAAAACTATGTGCACGGATTTACGATTCAGTTCGGCATACCATCCTCAAACGGACGGGCAATCAGAAAGGACTATTCAAACTCTTGAAGATCTATTAAGACTCTGTGTCCTAGATTTCAGAAGTTAGGATAAGTAATTCCCGTTGGTGGAATTCTCCTACAGCAAAAGTTATAAGGCAAGTATAGGTGTGGCTCCATTCGAAGTATTGTATGGACGAAAGTTTCGCTCTCCAGTATGTTGGGATGAGGTGGGTGAAGTAACATTGTTGGGACCAGAGTTGATACGTATAACTATAGAGAAGATCCAAATAATCCGACAACGTATACAAATGGCACAGGATCAACAAAAGAGTTATGCAGATCTTCATCGAAAGGACGTGGAATTTAATATTGGGGATCATGTATTGTTACATGTTGCTCCATGGAAGGGAGTTGCAAGATTCGGGAAGAGAGGAAAGCTCAATCCATGATTTGTTGGTCCATTTGAAATTCTTGACCGAGTAGGAAATGTAGCCTATAGACTCACATTCCCTCCAAGCATGTCTCGTGTTCATAATTTTTTTCACATATATGTGCTTTGTAAATATGTGAAAGACTCAAACCACATTATTGAGTTAGAACTGCATTTAGCAACCAAGATTTAACGTACGAGGAGGTACCTGTCAAGATCTTGGATAGGAAGGAGCATGTCCTACGCACAAAGGTTATACCATAAGTTAAAGTTTTGTGGAGGAACCATGCTATGGAGGAAATGACCTAGGAGTTGGAATCAGAAATAAAAACGAGGTATCCTCACCTTTTCGAAACACCAGGTACGTACGTTAATTTTCGAGGACGAAATTTCATAAGGAGGGGAGGTTATAAGACCCCAATTTTTTATAAATAAAATTGAATTTCCTCTAATTATTATTTTGAATAATAAGGTGTTAATTTGATATAATGCTTTGGTTATTGGTGAAATGTGCAAATTTTGCAAAATAAGCAAGTGGTTATAAAATATTCATTGTTGTCGGGGAATATTCATTTGGTCGTAGAATATTCTTGCTGTCGGGGAATATTCGTACGATGGCGCAGCCATTTGTGAGCCCCATAACGGAAACCTATCGAATAAAGAAAACGACAAGTATGAATTTTTATAAGACCCCAACTTTTATGAATAAAGAATAATTTTCTCAAAATATATTTTTGAATATTATGGTGTGGATTTGATATAATGTTATAGTTGTGGGTAATATTTACAAATTTTGCAAAGTAAGCAAGTGGTTATATAATATTCGATTGGTCTGAGAATATTAAATGACGACGATACAATCATTGGTGGACCCCACAATGGAAGTATTATGTCGTAGTAAGAAAATGATGAAATTATCTTTTATAAAAAATAACTACGAAAGTGTTACCGTTAAAACCGCTGAACTACTGGGTAGTAAAAGAAATGCGATGTCTGGCGTTGGTTGCAGTAGTAGCAAGGGTATTGGTAATTGATACTTACGTGAGAAGTCACTCAGTTATACTCAATTATTACTATAGTAAATGCTGCATCATATCTCTCATATTATTGATTCAATTATTGTCACAGTATCAACTGCATAATATGATATATTATTAAATCAATAATTGAGATGACAAAGTTATTCATATTATTAAATTACAATGTTGACAATGTCTAGAAGTTCTGTCAAGGAGAGGTTTGGTCATCTAATTGCACGCCAATAAGGATAAATCCTTATCGGAAAGCCTCCTCTTTCCTGGGAATGACCTGGTTGATAAATATTATTAGTTATAATATTAATGATGAATAAGTTCGTGTTGATTAAAGATGAAATTGATAGTTCCATTGTGTTGGAATTATTAGTGTTAGTGGAAATCGACATTTATTTCGATATTAATTGATGTGTGGAAGTTATACTGACCAATCGGGTAATTAATCGGATAAATGAGCAATTAATTGCTATTAATTCACATGATTATAACTATTTATTCATATGTGTGTACTATTGATTCACATTCTTGTACTATTAGGGGTGGTGGTGCAAGATTGATAATACTTGCATGACTAAGTTAAAAATGGAGGTATAGATAGAGGTATTATACTGTAATTCGTATTTTCACATGTCTAGAACTATTGATTCACATGATTTACTATTTATTCACATTATTTACTATTAGGGGAGGTGGTGCAAGTTTGATAATACTTGCAGGACTAAATTAAAAATGAAGAAAAAGAAGAAGGTATTATACCGTAATATTTCAAGCCCCAAAATGTGCAATTATCGAAACTACATTTTCCTATAAATAGAAGCTCATTCTTCCTTCATTTCTCACCAATTCACAAAAATAATAGAGCAATTATTATAGAGAGAAAGAAGAAGAGAAGTATGCTACCTCACTATTTTAGTATCCAGCTTTTCTAAGGTAAGGGGTATTATTCCTTCGTACTCATGAAGAGAGTTATTTTCTTTCAATACTCGTAAGGGTTGTTATTCCATTCTTTATTATTATGTTGGAATAACCTGTCTATGTGAAGTACTGCATACATGGTGAAATTCTTCTTTTATTCCATTATTTATTATTCTGTTGGAATAACCTATCTGTGCGGTCTATCGCATGCCTGGTGAATTCTTCTATTATTCCATTCTTTATTATTCTGTTGGAATATCCTGTCTGTGCGGATTACGCATGACCTGGTTCCTTCTTTATTATTCTATTGGAATATCCTGTTTGTGTGGATTACGCATGACCTGGTTCCATTCTTTATTATTCTGTTGGAATAACCTATCTGTGCGGTCTATCGCATGCCTGGTGAATTCTTTTGTTATTCCATTTTTTATTGTTCTGTTGGAATAACCAGTCTGTGTGGACTACCGCATGCATGGTGAATGATCCTTCGTATTCATTCTTTATTAAATTATGGAAATGATATGTCTACGTGGATTATCGCATGGCGGGCGAAAATCCATTTACAATTTCATATATTCTATTATACTCAGTTGGTTAAAGTTTTGGCTTTTATATTCCATGAAATTAGTGGAATATCCTTGATATTTACGCTTCATCCAGTATCTTTTCATGGAAATATTCTTCTGAGCATACTTGAATTTTACCCCACAAAGCAGTATCATGTTGACAATTTGGACGTTATTGGTTCCTGGATAAATTAATTTATAAATCTTTAAAATTTATCCTTGAACTTGTTTTATTGAATTATTATGTCATTGTCATCATCCTCATGCTTATATTGTGATGAAAGTCATCTTTGGCTTACATGCATAGATGGACTTGGTATGATTATGACCAGGGATTATTCGGTATAATCATGACCGTAATGTGATGAATGATGTGGTGAAAGTCATCATTGGCCTGTAGTTCATTGATGGACAGTTGTTGGTATGATTATGACCAAGGATTATTCGGTATAATCATGACCATTGATGATTAGATGAATATCCTTGGTCATGGTGTAGGGATGATTTGATTTTATTTATTAAGCTGAGTCTCAGCAATAAGGTTGATGAAAAACTTTTTAAATCATAGAAGATAGTAGATTTTATGCTCTACTTGACTCTTCTAATGGATTGCTTGTTCCGCTACAGTTAAACTTGTTGTCTATTATATTCTATCATTTTAATATTGTTGAGGGCTAATGATAATTTATTCTGCATTATCTTAGTCATAATATTTCTTACTGGGTTAGTTGAGCTCACCCTTTTGCTTTCAATGCTATATTCAGGAAATGAGAACATAGTCAGGACTAGTCGGGGAATGGAGTGATGGTCCGAGATGGTGTCATAGTAGTCCTCACTATTCTATAAAATAGTGTGATAATAAATGTAATGAGGACTCCATTGAGTGTGGATATTGTCTAGATGATAATATTTGTATTAAAACTCATAGCATATGTTTTGTCGTATTTTATACGACAGTTGTATAATTAAGTTTTTATTTGTATTTTGTACCATGTATTTGGCGACTCAAGATGGGTGATGTATACATGTTTAAGGGGCGTCACGGTTGGTATCATCAAAGCTTAGGGATATGATCCCTGGCTGAGATGTGAGACAAGAACTAAGAGTGAAGAGACGGGGAATTCCATCGCTAGTATGACATACCTAAGTTTATTTGGTATTTAATTAGTCAGTCAGATTATAGGGATAATATGTGATATGTTAATTAACCCTTGTTTTGTGGCAGTATTTGAAAATGGCATCCAAAAATGTTGAGATAAGCAATAAAGCACAGGAGACCGTTGAGTCACCAACGATCAATACCCAGGGTAATGTGCAACAGGAAGACAATAATCCTCATGTAAACTGTGACGCCCCCAAAATAGGTATACCCGACCCATTCTGAGTCGCCAGATATCACACTATAAAAATTAAATACAAACTTCATTTATACAATTGTTGAACTGTCGTGCAGAGTACGACAACAGTGAACTGTGAGTTTTAATACAATATTGTCTCGTAGACCGTATCCAAACTCAAATTATTACAATGCCATATAAACTACAACAACAAATATTTTAAGACCCCAAAGAAGATTACTATCTTGTTTATTCTAATGAGGTGTACTTTTGACGCTTTCAAAGTCGGGTTCTCATCACCCTATTGTTGTTCGCCAAAATTAATTATTAAGTGACGTATAAAATACGACAAACACATCTTAGGTCCTCAATACAATTATCTGTTGCAAGTCATGCCATTTTATAATGTATTGAGAAACTTCGACAGTCTCGGACCATCACACTATTTCCTCATTATCCTCGCTTTCCCCATTTACACTTTTATTACCTGAAAGGAATTGTGAAGCAAAAGGGTGAGCACAACTAGCCCAGTAAAGAATATCATAACTAAAGATAATTAAATTATCAATAGCTTTTGTCAATAATAAATCAGAGATTTAGAACATATGGTAAATAATAAAACTTTTCAACCATAATTACAGCGGAATCAAAAATCCATTAAAAGAGTCAAGTAGAACATAATGTCTACTTTCTCCTCCAAATTAAAAGTCCATCGTTAATATTTTATTCCTGTAATACTCATCAACAGTTCTTCGTTGTACCCAAGACAAAGAGAACTTTCATCGCCTGTCTTCACCTGAACCACTAAAGATTTTAATTAAGTTCACAATTCATATTTATAATCATGTAAATCAACAGTTTATCATTGCCACAAAGGATTAATAGAATGTTTACTCAATATCCTTACCCCAAAGGCTGAAGATATTCAAATGTAATAACAATGATCAAACCAATCATTTTGTCTATCTTTTGCTTTACGGGCCAAAGATATTCAACTATAAAACCAATGGTCAAGATCATACCAATCAATTATGCAGCCATCAATTACACTACTGACGAAAGACATTCAATTTGTTAACTAATGGTCATGATCCCGCTTGAATCACATCATTGAATTATCCATGCACTACGGCCAAGGATATTCGTTATTATCACTAGTGGTCATGATCATGTCATACACCTGTCCATCTTCGCACTACGGGTCAAAGCTATCAAACAACAAATCATCTTTGCACTACAGGCCAAAGATATTTAATGACATATCATCTTTGCACTACAGGCCAAAGCCATACAACTGTAAAACCCATAACCAACAGTAAAATAAAGAATGGAATAATAAAATAATTTCACCATGTATGCGATGCTTGCATAGATGAGTTATTCCAACATAATAATAAAGAATGGAATAATAAAAGAATTTCACCATGTATGCGATACTTGTGATGCAGACAAAGTTATTCAATATAATAATAAAGAATGGAATAATAAAAGAATTTCACCATGTATGCGATTATTGCCATGACAGTTTATTCCAACATAATAATAAAGAATGGAATAACTAAAGAATTTCACCATGCATCGCGTAATCCGCATGCAGATGAGTTATTCCAATGAGAATAATAAATGCGAATAATAAATAATAGAACCCGGTCCGGCCAAAAACGACGATGTGATATTCCGGCGAGAATAGTAAAGAATGAAATAATAAATAATGGAATAACAACAGACTTCACCGGTATACTGTGAATGTCTGTATATACGAGTTATTCAACAGAATAATAAAGAATGGAATAATAACAGACTTCACCAGGTATACGGTAATCTGCATATACAGGTTATTCCAACAAAATAATAAAGAATGGAATAACAATAGACTTCACCAGGTATAAGGTAATCCAGCAGATCACAGTTATTCCAATGTAATAATAAAGAATGGAATAACAACAGACTTCACCGGTATACCAGATCCACAGATACAAGTTATTCCAACGAATAATAAATAATGGAACCAGTCGAGTGAAATTCACATAAAGCGAGAATATTAAACGAGAATATTAAATACGGAATAATAAATAATGGAACCAGGTCAGGTGAAATTCACACCGACATGATATTCCGACAGAATAATAAAGAACGGAATAATAAAAGAATTTCACCAAGTATGCGGTACTTCGCATAAACAGGTTATTCCAACATAATAATAAAGAATGGAATAACAGAAGAAGATCACCAAGTATTGGGTAAACCACATATACAGGTCATTCCACCAAGTATAGGGTAAACCGCGTATACAGGTTATTTCAACAGAATAATAACGAATGGAATAACAGAAGAAGATCACCAAGTATTGGGTAAACCGCATATACAGGTCATTCCACCAAGTATAGGTAAACCACATATACTGAGTTATTCCAATGTAATAATAAAGAATGGAATAACAGAAGTTCTCTTCATGAATACAAAAGAATAACACCCCTTATGGGTACAACAAATAATATCCCTTACCATAATAATATCCCTTTACCTTTCAAATAAGAGTATTTCGACTAGTAGGGCGAGGATATACTCGAAGAAAACTTACACTACTCTCAAAGTTTTCTTAAAATCTAAAGAAATATGCTCAAGATTATAGAAGAAGAATTCTCTCTATAGTTTCTCTCTCTAGAGTTTCAGCGAATTCCTAAGAAATAATGAAAGAATGAGCTTCTATTTATAGAAGAATGGAATGAATAGTAACCAACCCATGAACGGTCCAGATTTATTTACTTTAATCGGACGGTCCATATTTAAAGTAAAATCTTTTAAATAAAATATAATATATTCTATTTTATATAAAAAGATTTTTACTATGTAAACACTATCTATAACACTATGCAAAACACTATGCATAATAAAATATAATATATTCTATTTATAGAATAACTTTAATAAAGTATTTTATTTTAAATAAAAAGATTTAACTATGAAAAATACTATACAATAGAATATAATATATTCTATTTATAGAATAACTTTATAAAAGTATTACATTTTATATAAAAAGATTTTACTATGCAATACACTATGCATAATAGAATATAATATATTCTATTTATAGAATAACTTTATAAAGTATTATGTTTTATATAAAAGCTTTTACATTATAATTTTAACCAACGATCTGAAAAATTAGTACATCTTTTTATGGAATAATATTGTACCCAAAAATGATTTGGACCAAAAAGAAATATATTTTGTTCGGGTGAATAGTATCCTGTGAATAGTAACTCATGAATAGTAACTCGTGAATAGTAACTCATGAATAGTAATTCGTGAATAATAACTCGTGAATAGTAACTCATGAATAGTAACTTGTGAATAGTACTCTGACACAAAAAGTGTCCCAAATACCCTAGTGAATAATACTAGAGTGAATAGTAACTGGGTATTTTATGACAACTTGTCTACTTTGAAAAATTTTCACATATCACCCTTAACTTTAACCTTTTATCAATTTAACCATTCACCAAAATAGAAAAATTGAATACTTTTATTTCATAAAATTCGGGGTCTCACAATCTCCCCTCCTTATGAAATTTCACCCTCGAAATTTACGTACGTACCTGGTATTCGAAGAGATGAGAATACCTTGCTTTCTTTTCGAATTGTACCTTCCCGGTTATTTCCTCTATATCATAATTTTCCCATTGCTTATCTCCTGTATTTCAGATATCATTCTAGAATACAGTTTCAAAATAAGGGTTAATTGACATGCCACATATTATCCCTATACTCTGACCGACCAATTAAATACCAAATAAACTTAGGTAGGTCATACTAGCGAAGGAATTCCCCGTCTCTCCCCTCCTAGTTCTTATTTCACATCTTAGCCAGGAATCATATCCCTAAGCTTTGATACCAATTGTGACGCCCCCAAAATAGGTATACCCGACCCATTCTGAGTCGCCAGATATCACACTATAAAAATTAAATACAAACTTCATTTATACAAAGAAATTGAACTGTCATGTAAATGCGATACACAACGATTAGCTTAATCGTGAGTTTTAATACAATATTGTCTTGTAGACCGTATCCAAACTCAAATTATTATAATGCCATATAAAATATAGCAGCAAATATTTCAAGACCCCAAAGAAGACTACTATCTTGTTTATTCTAATGAGGTGTACTTTTGACGCTTTCAAAGTCGGGTTCTCATTACCCTATTGTTGTTCGCCAAAATCAATTATTAAGTGACGTATAAAATACGACACACACATCTTAGGTCCTCAATACAATTATCTGTTGCAAGTCATGCCATTTTATAATGTATTGAGAAACTTCGACAGTCTTGAACCATCACACTATTTCCCTGTTATCCCCACTCGACCCAGCTATACTCTTATTACCTGAAAGGAATTGTGAAGCAAAAGGGTGAGCACAACTAGCCCAGTGAAGAATATCATAACTAAAGATAATTAAATTATCAATAGCTTTTGTCAATAATAAATCAGAGATTTAGAACATATAGTAGATAATAAAACTTTTCAACCATAATTGCAGCGGAATCAACAATCTATTAGAAGAGTCAAGTAGAACATAATGTCTACTTTCTCCTCCAAATTAAAAGTCCATCGTTAATATTTCATTCCTGTAATACTCATCAACAGTTCTTCGTTGTACCCAAGACAAAGAGAACTTTCATCACCTGTCTTCACCAGAACCACTAAAGATTTTAATTAAGTTCACAATTCATATTTATAATCATGTAAATCAACAGTTTCTCCTTGCCACAAAGGATTAATAGAATGTTTACTCAATATCCTTACCCCAAAGGCTGAAGATATTCAAATGTAATAACAATGATCATAACAATAAGTTGTCTATCTTTGCACTACGGGCCAAAGATATTCAACTATAAAATCAATGGTCATGATCATACCAATCAATTGTCTGTCAGTGCACTACGGCCAAAGACATTCAACTGTTAACTAATGGTCATGATCCTGCCAATCACATCATTGAATTATCCATGCACTACGGCAAGGATATTCGTTATTATCACTAGTGGTCATGATCATGTCATACACCTGTCCATCTTCGCACTACGGGTCAAAGCTATCAAACAACAGATCATCTTTGCACTACAGGCCAAAGATATTCAACAACATATCATATTTGCACTACAGCCAAAGACATACAACTAGAAACCCATAACCAACAAAGATAATAAAGAATGGAATAATAAAAGAATTTCACCGTGTATGCAGATTGCGAGACAAAAGTTATTCCAACATAATAATAAAGAATGGAATAATAAAAGAATTTCACCATGTATGCGATGCAAGATTGCAGACATAGAAAAGTTATTCCAACATAATAATAAAGAATGGAATAATAAAAGAATTTCACCATGTATGCAGTAGTTCACATAGATAGGTTATTCCAACATAATAATAAAGAATGGAATAACTGAAGAATTTCACCATGCGTGCGTCCGCATGCATGAATGTGTTATTCAATGTAATAATAAATGCGAATAATAAATAATAGAACCCGAGTCCCAGAAACGCGTCTGCATGTGATATTCCGGCCGTAATAGTAAAGAATGAAATAATAAATAATGGAATAACAACATACTTCACCAGGTATACGGTAATCCGCGTATACAGGTTATTCCAACGGAATAATAAAGAATGGAATAACAACAGACTTCACCAGGTATACGGTAATCCGCGTATAATGGTTATTCCAACAGAATAATAAAGAATGGAATAACAATAGACTTCACCAGGCATACGGTAATCATGATATGAGTTATTCAATGAATAATAAATAATGGAACCAGGTCAGGTGAAATTCACACCGACAGGATATTCTGACAGAATATTAAATACGGAATAATAAATAATGGAACCAAGTCAGGTGAAATTCACACCGACATGATATTCTGACAGAATAATAAAGAACGGAATAATAAAAGAATTTCACCAAGTATGCGGTACTTCGCATAAACAGGTTATTCCAACATAATAATAAAGAATGGAATAACAGAAGAAGATCACCAAGTATTGGGTAAACCGCATATACAGGTCATTCCACCAAGTATAGGAGTAAATCACAGCATCTGAGTTATTCCAATGAATAATAAAGAATGGAATAACGTAAGAAGATCACCAAATATTGGGTAAACCGCATATACAGTCATTCCACCAAGTATAGGGTAAACCATAGCATACAAAGTTATTCCAATGTAATAATAAAGAATGGAATAGCGAAGTTCTCTTCATGAATACGAAAGAATAACACTCCTTACGGGTACAACAAATAATATCCCTTACCATAATAATATCCCTTTACCTTTCAAATAAGAGTATTCTGACTAGTAAGGCGAGGATATACTAGAAGAAAACTTGCACTACTCTCAAAGTTTTCTTAAACTCTAAAGAAATACGCTCAAGATTATAGAAGAAGAATTCTCTCTATAGTTTCTGCGACGAACGAGAATTTTGTAATTAATTTTAATATATATTGAATTAAATAAATATTTTTCAATGATTTAATTATTTGATTAAATAATTAATTGATGCAATTGTGGTAGATTAATTTGATTATATGTGTTACATTTATTAAATTAATGTAGAGAATAATTATTATTCAAGTATGTCATTATGTGAGCTTATTGTATTAAATGAAATATTTAATTAAGCATGATGTTATTTAATTAATTTAATTATTAATTAGAGAGTTAATAATTTGACATTATTTATTAATGAGAAAATTATTTATGTGACTATGTAAATTTATGAGAAGTTATTATATTTTATTTATATTAAATAAGATATATGAATTATTGTGCAAGTGAGTGTGACATGAATTAAAATATATGATAAAGTTTTATTAAATTAAATGACTTTTGAAATCTTTTCTTGTTAGCCAAACATGGCCTTAGTAGAAGTTATAGGCAGTTACCCATGATCAAGTTAATCGACCATAAAGTGCCGCCTTATTCGACGTCTTCCTTACTTCTTTCATTCGTATGCTAAGTCTAGAAAACAAGCCGGAGAGAATTGAGTTCACAAAGAGAAAATTGTGATTTTGTGAAGAAAATTGTGAGTGTGTAATCAAACAAATATTGGTGAAAGGATCATCATTGATCATCTCTTCTAATTATACTCTACAAGGTAATCTCCTCTTCCCAAATTCTATATTTCATGTATTAAGTTTTTATAAGAAAATGGCTTTCAAAGTTTCAGAAGCCTCTCGTGATTGAGAAATGAGTTATATTTATGAGTATTTATGGGTTAAGATGTATCAAATCGTATGTATCATATATATATATATATATATATATATATATATATATATTGTATGATTCCATATCATCAGTTTCATAATATTACATCGTATATGATTTCTACAAAATTACAGAGTATGGGTTTTGGCCTTATAGCCTTATATGCAAAATTTTATGTATTTATCGTATATTATCCCTAAATTTTACACTTGTATATTATTATACATATTGAAACGAAGAGACCAAACTTTAAACGAACGGATTCGGTGTTATAACGAATCCGTAGTATCAATTTTCATGTTTTATTTTCAAAACCTTCAAGAACATCAAAGTTAGTGAAATTCTAAATTTTTAACTCTGTGATTATGTGTTTTAATGGGTTAAAACCATTCTATAAACATTGCGTTATGTTTATGCATGAATTACATCTTATGGATATGTCTAATTTTGAGTAGAAAATAAGAAATTGGAAGAAATTAGCATGTTCTGCAATTTTTCGCGAATCCCATTTCAGTATGCGTGGTACGCCAAATATTTAGCCACCACTACTGTCTATTTCCCGCTCATGAGAGCTACCGCGCCACAAATACCAAGTCTCGAAACCATGATCTACTACAGTGACTGCAGTATAATTAAGAGTCCTACCATAGCGCCACGAGGCCGCAAATGAAAGACTAAAATATAAAAAGTGAAATATAAGTCACTACTCTGCAGAATGTCTAGAAATGAAATATTTTTAATATTCAAGTCTAGCAACGTGATAGCAACTTGATTTAACAAACATAAAACTATGTTATAAGTATAATGAGATGTTAAAATAAATACTTAACATGTAAATAACATAATTACATGTGGATTGAATTATTGATTTCATAACTAGCTTATTATTCATGAAGTGTTATTATGTGACAATAAGTGTGATATTTGACTAAGTATAGTCATAACCAAAGTTTAGATAAAAGAATGGGTTTATGATGATTAGATAAATTATAATTGACTGGTATTGTGAATGTGAATGGTATGTAGGATTAAATTCAAAGAACGTGCTTAGTTAAAGTGTAATCTACGCACGAGGCAAGTTTCCTAACCCTACTTGTCATTATTGTTCAAGTTTATTATTTACCTCGAGTAATTATCATTATTATTATTCAAGTTCGAATTATTATATTAAAGATTGATTATCTTTTCAAAGTATGATTTTGTAATACAATAATCGTTCTATTGTATACTCCTTAAGATTATTATTCAATTTGAATATCGTTATTATTGAACCTTATTAGACTAGCGAACCCTTATTGATTCGACTAGTCCATAGTTGATGAGCGTTCTAAATTTCAAAACCCTTGATAAATTATCCAAACCAAACTTCCTTTGGTGCGGACTCGAATGTCAAACTGAGATGAACAACCCTGCAAAGGGATTTACTTATGTGTTAGCGTTAAGATATTGTGCATGTGATGGTACTAAGGGTTGATCCCCCAAGACGAAAGTAGAAAGGTCCATAGTCTTACGATCAAAAGGTTTCAAGTATAACCCTTGATAACCTAGGACATAGTTCAAGGTCTTATGACCCTCGAAATTCTTTTTGATTCTTGTTATTCATTCTTGATTCAAAAGTTGAGCTTTTATTCGGATGTCTTTGATTTACTCGCATGTTATTATACTGTTATTTCATTATTATACTTGTGGGCAATAGTGCTCACTCTTGCTTAATAATAACATTGCAGTTAAGAACGAAAGAACTGATGAACCTTCCACTAGTAAGGGCAAGGGCAAAGTTAGCAAGTGATGAAGACTTGTTATTTTATTAGATGATGTATTTATGTTTAAGATTTGAGTTAATGATGTTGTTAAGACTTATTTGTTTATGATTCCGCATAGATGTTTAAGGTTAGTTTAACCTGGGATTTTTATTATTATTATTCAGATGTTGTAACCCTTAAGGGGAAGATTTTCATTCTATCTATTGCATGGCTTGCATTTATTATGGTTAGATAGATAGATGATATTTGTACAGTGAACACCAAATCCCGTGAAATTGAAGTACCCGAATTTGGGGGTGTCACAGTTTCTCTCTCTAGAGTTTCAGTGAATTCCTAAGAAATAATGAAAGAATGAGCTTCTATTTATAGAAGAATGGAATGAATAGTAACCAACCCATGAACGGTCCAGATTGATTTACTTTAATCGGACGGTCCATATTTAAAGCAAAATCTTTTAAATAAAATATAATATATTCTATTTTATATAAAAAGATTTTTACTATGCAAACACTATGCATAATAAAATATAATATATTCTATTTATAGAATAACTTTAATAAAGTATTCGCTTTTATATAAAAAGATTTTACTATGCAAAACACTATGCATAATAGAATATAATATATTCTATTTATATAATATATTCTTTATAAATAACTTTATAAAAGTATTATGTTTTATATAAAAAGCTTTTCTGTTATAATTTCAACCAACGGTCTGAAAAATTAGTACATCTCTTCATGGAATAATATTGTACCCAAAAATGATTTGGACCGAAAAGAAATATATTTTGTTCGTAGTGAATAAGATCTATGAATAATAACTCGTGAATAGTAACTCGTGAATAGTAACTCATGAATAGTAACTCATGAATAGTAACTTGTGAATAGTACTCTGACACAAAAAGTGTCCCAAATACCCGAGTGAATAATACTAGAGTGAATAGTAACTGGGTATTTTATGACAACTTATCTACTTTAAAAAAATTTCACATATCACCTTTAACTTTAACCTTTTATCAATTTAACCATTCACCAAAATAGAAAAATTGAATACTTTTATTTCATAAAATTCGGGGTCTCACATAAACAATAACACCGATGAAATGGTGAACGACGGGATGTTCAGAGGATTTATGCAATTCATCCAACATCAGGCGAGAGCGGCTCCTGTCCAAAATGTAGGTGAAAACACTGACAATTCTCGGACGATCACCGCTAAGCAGTTCAAAGAGCTGGGACCACCGGAGTTTTTTGGAGAGTCAAAACCACTTAAGGCGGAGACGTGGATAAAGCAGATCAATAAGATATTTGATGTGTAAGACCCCAACTTATTATAAATAAAATCAAATTTTCTCTAATTATTATTGTGAATAATAAGGTGTTAAATTGATATAATATTTTGGTTATGGGTGAAATGTGCAAATTTTGCAAAATAAGCAAGTGGTTATAAAATAATCATTGTTGTTTGGAATATTCGTTTGGTCGTGGAATATTCTTGTTGTCTGGGAATATTAAATGCGACGGTACACGATCATTAGTGGGCCCCATAATGAATAATCGTAGGATGAAAAAACAACAAGTTTGAGTTTTTATAAATAACGGCGTAGTTATTCTGAATTAACACTTTGTTGGAATACCCAAAGGTTAAAATACGATGAATACACGTGGATGCACGTATTTTTTGAATTATTGATTCTTACGTAAAGAAGGCACTACTCAATAATTATTACGATAATTATTGCTTCAATATTTTATTTTATTTATTCAATAATTCTTTGCGTTGATATTTTATATTATTGTTGTTTCAATAATTATCACTGCATAGTATTTCCCATTATCAGATCAATAATTCATATTATTTGAATAATATTATTAGATAGCATTGTTGGCAATGTCTAGAAAGTTCTGTTAAGGAGAGGTTTGGTCACCTAATTGCGCGCCAGTAAGGAGAAATTCTTATTGGAAAGCCCCTTCTTGGGAACGGCCTGGTTGTCATAATTGTGATTCTGTAATATTATTTGTGAATAATTAATTATTGATTTATATGATAAGGAAATATTTATTTTATGTGAATATAAATGATGGATATATTTGTTATAATGTGGATAAAAATGAAGGAATTAATGCTGAGGTGTTTTATCAGTATTTTATCGGTGTGGAGGTATTAAAAATCATCTGTTTGTGAATTTTGGATATTTTCTGTTTGGAATTTGTAAAAACTCAAAGCTACAAAGTTGTAGAGAAATCGATTTCAGGCAGAATGGATATAAAATTCGTATTTTTCTGATAAATGGGCTATTTTCTATGAATTATTGAAGTTTTAAAAAATAAATTAATTTTTATTAAATTATGGGTGGGACCCACTTGTGTTTTAACACATGTGGGCTACTAGCTTTGTTCAAAGATGGCTGGTGGCTGATCAAACATGTGGGCATGCGTAGAAAAGAAGAAATAAAATAATATATTTTATTATTTTAATCTCCTATGGCGTTCTAGCATTTTCCTATAAATAGGTGCTTATGTTAAAATTGAAAATCACACCAGAAACAAGTTTTCTTTCTCTCTATATTATCAAGAATATTTTTAAGAGTATTTAAATACTTTGAGAGTTGCTATTTAGTAGAAGTTTCCTTCGGTTTTTCATCCGATATTCCAAATCGGAAGAAGCGCTTTTTTTGAGGTAAGGGATTTTAAGGGTTATTATGTTTTTCATTCTTACTTCTTAGTCCTTCGAAAATTACGAAAAAATTTGAAATAATATTTTGATGAGTTTTATTTATTGTGTCCAAAAATGACTATAATATAATATCAAGGTGTCTTTCATGAATTTTGGAATTTTTGGATAAAAGTACAATTTATGATAAATGTCTAAATATTCGGCGGTTTTGGCCATATGAAAAATAGTAAATGAATTTTAAAAACTCTGAGAAAAATATATGTTTAATATGGGACTATATTCTGCTAAATCCCAGAAAATAAATATTTTTAGAACTGATTTGGTATTTTTCATAAAAATGGACTAGTTATGAGTAAATGAATTAAATATGTTATGTGAAGTAAGAAAATTGGAAAATATGATTTTATGGCTTGAGAATCATACATGAGTTATATGCAGATTTTTGATGAGGGTTTTGGTTATTGGTGATGAAATCTTACGAGTTTGGCATTTTAGAATGATTAAATGCATTATTTAGTAAAGTGTAAACAATTAAAATAAATTGTTTATAAGTTTAAGAAATGTTATTTCAATATCATTATACCAAAATATTGGTATGGATTTTATTGTGGAATTTCTACCTTTTTGTGTCGGGTTTACTATTCACGAGTTACTATTCACGAGTTACTATTCATGAATTACTATTCACGAAGTTACTATTCATGGGTTACTATTCACGAGTTACTATTCATGACAAAATTGGTTTCTTTTTCTAACCAAATTATAGTTGATTTATGAATATTACTCTTGAGATTAAAACTATATGTTGATCATATTATTTTTATTATCATATATAACATTTTTATAACCCTAATGATGATATTTCTCTTTGACTTGAGTGTAAAGATGGGTAAATTTTTGGTATGATCATGACTATGGGTTCTCTTTGGCCAGTAGTGCAAAGTTGAATTGTTGACTGGCATGATCATGACCATTGAATTTATAATTGAATATCTTTAGCTTAAGTGCAAAGGTGAAATGATCAACATGGTTATAATTATTGTTTATATAAATTCTGAAATGATTATATATTTCTTTGAGATATTAATATATTTGACCTGTAGTGCAAATATGAACTGTTAATAAATATATTTGGCCTGTAGTGCAAATATGAACTGTTGAGGAATATCTTTGGCCTGTAGTGCAAAGATGGTCTGTTGATGAATATCTTTGGCCCGTAGTGCAAAGATGAAATTGTTAGTATTATTATAAATAGGAACTGTGATTTGGTATAACCATGATCTTTGATGTTTCAGGTAAAGACATGTGATGAAAAATATCTTCGTCCTGGATGCGAAGAGAAATTTAGAATCACAATTATGATTATGAGTTATTCATATGATTGTGGACCAGAACTGTTAATTGATGTTACAGGGATAAAATATTGTTGGTGGATTTTTAACATAGAGAAGATAATAGACTTTATGGTCTATTTGGCTCTTCTAATGGATTGCTCGTTCCGCTGTAACTATGGTTGAAATTTTTATCATCTACCATATGTTCTAAATCTCTGATTTATTATTGATGAAGGCTATTGATAATTTAATTATCTTTAGTCATGATATTCTTTACTGGGCTAGTTGTGCTCACCCTACTGCTTCACAAATTCTTTTCGTGTAATAAGAGTGTAGTCAATCGAATGGGGTAACAGGGAATAAAAGCGGTGGTCATCATTTAGTAGTTATATTTGGTGAATCAACTAGGGTGAGGCGAACCCAACGTTGGAAGGGTGTTTTGCCACTATCATACAAGATGTCTAATGACATACAACCTCGTGTCATCATAAGACAGGGTTGTGCTCATCCACTTATTGAGTATATTTATGAGCACTACCTATATAATCTTGGTGTTTGTTTGAAGTATAATTCTCATTTAGAGACAGTGGAGATAATGATATGTCAAGAGAAGACTCACCATTGGGAAGAATATGATAGTAATCTTCTCATTTTTCTTTGGGATCTATTGGGTCAACCAAGGATAATTCTGTGGCCATATGATATCTATCATAACCTAGAAGCATAGCCTCCTATGTACGAAGGTTTCCTTGAGCACTTCCCAAAGATTCTAATTTCTAAAACAGTTTTTGACTATACCTTTATGTAAGGTGTCATTGTGACGTGTTGTCCACGGTTAGGACATGAGTTACAGTTGGTATATATTTGTATCTGTAAGACCCCAACTTTTATGAATAAAGATAGAATTTTCTCTATGAAATATATTTTTGAATATTATGGTTAATAATTCACTTGGTGTAGATTTTTATGAATATAATGTTATAGTATTATGGGTTTGATATATTTATAAATTTTATTTACAAATTTTGCAAAGTAAGCAAGTGGTTATATAATATTATTGATTGGTGGGGAATATTCGTTTTAACAGAGAATATTAAATGCGATGACACAATCATTAGTGGACCCTACAAACGAAAGTATTATCGTAGTTAGAAAATGATGAATTATCTTTTTATAAAAATAACGGCGAAAGTTTTACCGTTAAACCGTTGAACTACCCGGTAGTAAAAGTAGTATAATGTACGGCGTGGTTGCGTAGTAGCATACAATATTGATTATTGATGCTTACGTGAGAAGTCACCCAGTTATACTCAATTATTGATACAGCAATTGTTGCATCATATCTCACAGTATCATCTGCATAATATTTTTATATTATTAAATCAATAATTGAGACGACAAAGTTATTCATATTATTATTTGCAATATTGACAATGTCTAGAAGTTACATCATCGAGAGAGGTTTGGTCACCTAATTGCGCGCCAATAAGGAGAAATCCTTATCGGAAAGCCCCCTCTTTCTTAGGAACGACCTGGTTATAAATATTGTGAGTTATAATATTAATGATGAATAAGTTCGTGTTGATTAAAGATGAAATTGATAGTTCCATTATGTTGGAATTATTAGTGTTAATGGAAATCAACATTTATTTCGATAATAATTGATGTTTGGAGGTTATATTGACCAATCGGGTAATCAATCGGATAAATGAGTAATTAATTGCTATTATTTCACATTCTTATAACTATTTCACATGTGTGTACTATTGATTCACATTCATGTACTATTAGGGGAGGTGGTGCAAGATTGATAATACTTGCATGACTAAATTAAAAATGGATGTATAGATGAAGGTACTATACTGAACTTAGCTTTTTCATATGATTATACTATTAAGTCACATGAATGAACTATTAATTCACATTATTTACTATTAGGGGAGGTTGTGCAATTTTGATAATACTTGCAGGACTAAATAAAAATGAAGAAAAAGAGGAAGGTATTATATCTTTGTAATATTTTGAGCCCCAAAAACGTGCAATTATCGAAACTATATTTTCCTATAAATAGAAGCTCATTCTTCTTTCATTCTCACCAATTCACTAAGTCCCACAAGAGCAATTATTATAGAGAGAAATTATAGAGAGAAAGAAGAAGAAAGTCTGCTACCTCACTATTCCAAAGATCCGGTTTTCTTCTAAGGTAAGGGGTATTATTCTTTCTTATTCATTCATGAAGAGATTTATTTTCTTTCAATACTCGTAAGGGTTGTTATTCCATTCTTTATTATTATGTTGAATAACATGTCTATGCATGTACCGCATACACATGTGAAATTCTTTTCTTATTCCATTCTTTTATTATTACATTTGGAATAACTTTTATGCATGCGTGCGATCTATCGCATGCACAGTGAATTCTGGTTGTTATTCCATTCTTTATTATTATTACATTGGAATATCCTCGTATGTATGGATTCGATTATTCATGACCTGGTTTCGCATTCTTTTCTTATTATTTTGAATATCACATGCATGCAGATTTATCATGACTGGTTCCATTCTTTATTATTACATTGGAATAACTTTGTCTGTGCGATCTATCGCATGCATGGTGAATGATCCTTCGTATTCATTCCTTATTAAATTGTGGAAATGATCTATCTACGTGGATTACCTCATGGCGGACAAAAATCCATTTGCAGTTTCATATATTCTATTATACTCAGTTGGTTAAAGTTTTGGCTTCTATACTCCATGAAATTAGTAGAATATCCTGGATATTTGCACTTCATCCAGTATCTTTCATGGAAATATTCTTCTGAGCATTCTTGAATTTTACTCCACAAAACAGTATCATGTTGACAATTTGGACGTTATTGATTTCTGGATAAATTAGATTATAAATCTTTAAAATTTATCTTGCACTTGTTTTATTGAATTCTTATATCATTGTCATCATCCTCATGTTTATAATATGCCGAAAGTCATATGTGGCCTGTATAGCATAGATGGACTTGGTATAATTATGACCAAGGATTATTAGGTATAATCATGGCATGGTAGTAATGTTACAAATGATGTGGTAAAAGTCCTCATTGGCCATAGTGCATTGATGGACGGTTGTTGGCATGATCATGACCATTGATGAATACACGAATATCCTTGGCGTAGTAGTGCATGGATAATTTGTGGTCGTGATACTAATGAATATCCTTGGTAGTAGTCTTGCGGGGATGATGTGGTTTATTTATTATTAAAATTTGAGTCTCAACGATAAAAGTGATGAAAAACCTTTTAAATCATAGAAGATAGTAGATTTATTCTCTACTTGACTCTTCTAATGGATTGCTTGTTCATTTGCAGATTAAACTTGATGTTTGTTATATTTTATCGGTTTAACACTATTGAAGGCTAAAGATAAATTATTCTGCATTATCTTAGTCATAATATTTCTTATTGGGCTAGTTGAGCTCACCCTTTCTTTCATTGTTCTCTTCAGGAAATGAGAATATAGTTGGGACGAGTCGGGGAACGGATTGACGGTCTAGATGGTTGTTTTAGTAGTCCTCACTATTCTATAAAATAGTGTGACAATAAATGTAATGAGGACTCCATTGAGTGTGAATATTATCTAGATGACAATATTCTTATTAAAACTCTTAGATTATGTTTTGTCGTATTCTACACGACTGTTGTATTATTAAGTTGTATTTGAATTTTGTACCATGTATTTGGCGACTCAAGATGGCTGATGTATACCTATTTTGGGGACGTCACAGTTGGTATCAAAGCTTAGGGATATGATCCCTAGCTAAGATGTGAGACTAGAACTAGGAGGGAGGCGGGGAATTCCTTCGCTAGTATGACCTACCCTAAGTTTATTTGGTATTTAATTGGTCGGTCGAGTATAGGGATAATATGTTGCATGTCAATTAACCCTTGTTTTGTGGCGATGTTTGAAAATGACATCCGAGAATGTTGAGAATAGCAATGGAGCACGAGGAGACCGTTGAGTCTCCAAAGATCAATAATCGAGATAATGTGCATCGAAGGCGACAATCCTCATGCAAACAAACAACACTTGACCAAATGATGAACGATGGAATGTTAGAGGCTTTATGCAATTCATGCAACATCAAGCGAGAGCGGCTCTCATCCAAAATGTAGGTGGAAACACTTGGAAACTCTCGGATGGTCACCGCTAAATAGTTCAAGGAGTGGGACCACCGAGTTTATTGGAGAGCCAAAACCACTTAAAGGCGAGGCGTGGATAAAGCGAGATCACCAAGATATTTGATGTCCTGGGATGCTTCGAGGAGCAAAAGGTTCCCTTTGCCACCTTTATTTTGCGAGGAGAGGCAGATTACTGGTGGGAATCTATAAAGCGTACTCAACCTGCCGTACTGAAGATGTCTTGGGAGAAGTTCCAAGAACTATTTAATGACAAGTACTTTCCCGAGAGTATTCGTCACATGAAAGAGGTAGAGTTCATCAAGTTGGAGCAGAACAATATAACCGTGTCATAGTACGAAGCTAAGTTTGCCGAGTTGTCCCAGTTTGCGTCTCACTTGGTTGATAATGAGGAGAGAATGACGCGGATGTTTCTAAGAGGTTTGAAACCCGAGATACGTCAATATCTAATTTCTCATAAACTGTGTTTGTATTCAGATGTTGTAAATAGGGCTCAGTTATTGGAGCGCGATAACGAGTCAACCCAACCAAGAGAAAGCGGTAGCAAAAAATGATAATACCGATGGTAGCGGTCGTAGAAGCGGTGACAACAAACAAGCGTGGAGGAATCAACATGCGAAATGGTAACCACTTGGTGGTAATCATGGCCAAGACAATAAGAATGGACATTTCAAGAAGAGAGATTCAATGATGATGGAAAGACGTCGGCACCACACCCGTTGTTAAGGAAGGAGAACGACCACTTATCATATGCTTCAAATGCGGAGGGAGGGACACATCGGTCCAAAGCGTGAGCGATGCGATCAAAAACGTGTTATAATTGTGGAAGAAAGGTCACCTTGCCCGATTTTGTCATGCACAAAGAAAGTCAAGTCCAGTTTGGGATGGAGGCATCAAAAGGTAGTCCCAGACAAAGATAAAATTGGTAGTTCAAGGAGGCGTTTGTCGTAACCTCCCAAAAAGCGAGGAATCCGAACGCGGTGATCACGGGTAAGCTAATCATAAACTCTAGCGAAGTCTATACCTTATTTGATACCGGTTCTACCCATTCTTTTATTTCTCTTACTTGCGCTCAACGTTTAAATTTGACTCCGGAGAAATTAGACTTTGACTTATCTGTTGAAACTCCGTTGGGAGAAACCTTCATTACATCCACTGTTTATAAGTCTTGTTTGATTCAAATCGGTAACGCACGTTACCTGTCGATCTTATCTCCTTAAAAATACTTGCATTTGACGTGATTCTAGGGATTGATTGGTTAACTACTCATCATGCTAAAATTGATTATTTTCGATAAGGTTGTTAGCTTTCATATTCCTAATCAACCTATTATGCAAATTCAAGTGACCAAACCATTAAAATCAATCACGGTCATCTCAAGCCATAAAGCTATTCATTTTATTGAAAAGCGGATGTCAAGCTTTTTTAGCTCATGTCACGATTTAAACAAAAATACGTCGATTTGAATGATATTTCTATTGTTAATAAATTTCTGACGTATTCCAAGAACTTTCTGGCCTACCCCAGGCGTGAAATCGAGTTTGGTATCGACCTTGAACCCGGTACAAAACCCATTTCCAAAGCCCCATATCGAATGGCTCTATTGAACTTGAGGAGTTAAAAACCCAACTGAGGAATTGTTAGACATCGGTTTCATTCGTCTAATCGTCTCCTTGGGGTGCTCTGTTACTATTCGTGAAGAAAGAAGAAAGATGAAAGTATGCGACTTTGTATTGATTATCGGGAGTTGAATCATGTCACCATCAAAAATAGGTACCCGTTGCCTCGCATTGATGACTGTTTGACCCGATTGCAAGGACCCAAATTCTTTTCAAAGATTGATCTTCGTTAGGATATCATCGATTGAAGATTAAAAGCGATGACATTCCAAAGACCGCTTTCGAACTCGATGCGGGCATTATGAATTCCTAGTCATGTCTTTTGGATTGACTAATGCTCCTGCTGCCTTCATAGATATGATGAACCGAGTATTCAAGGAATATTTGGATCACTTTGTGGTCGTCTTTATTGATGACATCCTCATTTACTCCAAAAGCCGTGAAGATCATGAGCAAACACTTGAGGCTGGTACTCAAAAGCTTTGTGAAAACAAGTTATATGCCAAGTTGAAGAAATGCGAGTTCTGGCTTGAGGAAGTAGCATTCCTTGGGCACGTGATATCAAATCATGGAATATCTGTTGACCCAAAGAAAGATTGAAGCAATTCAAAGTGGGATCAACCTAAATCGATGATAGAAAATCGTAGCTTTCTCGGCTTAGGTGGTTATTATCGGAGATTCGTAGAAGGGTTTCTCGAATCACCACCTCCATTAACTCAGCTGACTCAGAAAGATACAAAATTTGGTTGGAGCGAGGAATGTGAGAAGAGTTTTCAAGAACTCAAGAGGAGGCTTATTTATTTCAGCACCTGTTCTGACAATACCATCTGGCTCGGAGGGATTTGTCATCTACAGTGATGCTTCAGGCAAAGGGTTAGGATGTGTTCTCATGCAACATGGGAAAGTCATAGCATATGCCTCAAGACAACTCAAAGAATATGAGAGGAATTATGATCTAGAGTTGGCAGCAGTCATTTTTTTGCTTAAGATTTGGAGGCATTACATATATGGAGAGAAGGTGGAGATTTATACGGATCATAAAAGCCTCAAATATTTCTTCACTCAAAGGAACTCAACATGCGGCAAGAACGATGGCTTGAGCTATTGAAAGATTATGATCATACCATTCAATACCATCCTGGAAAAGTGAGCGTAGTAGTGATGATGCATTGAGTAGAAGATCATATCGGAGTGAGAGTGCATTATTGTCGTAACGAAAGGCCCATTTTATATGACTTACAAAGGATGGAGATAGAGTTAAAGACTCGAGGGACCCATGTGATGATGGCGAATATCTGAGTAGAACCGACTTTAATCGATAAAGTTAAAAGTTGCTCGAAACTACGGACACAGGTGATGCGTATGAGGAAGAAAGTGCAAGAAGGTGCTATTTCGAAGCAAGAATCGATGAAGAAGGAATACTTGAGTCAACTCTAGACTTTGTGTTCTAACGATTACGACTTAAAGTATAAAATCATGATGGAGGCGCACAACACACCATTTGCAATCCATCACAGGAGTACCAAAATGTATCGTGATCTTGACATACATTTTGTGGAGCAATATGAAGAGAGAGAGATATAGCGGGGTTTATCTCAAGGTGTCTAACTTGTCAACAAGTCAAGGCGGAGCATCAAGTGCCAAAAGGTCCATTGCAACCACTTGAAATTCCAGAATGGAAGTGGGAGCACATTACCCTGAATTTCGTTACTGGTCTTCCCAAGGTTTCTCAAGGCATAGATGCGATTTGGGTCATTGTTTATAGATTGACCAAGTCTGCTCATTTCTTACCGATACGAGAAACTTATACACTTGAACGTCTTGTTCGTATGTACATAAATGAGATTATAAGATTGCATGGTATGCCAGTATCCATAGTTTCTGATCGAGACCCAAGATTCACTTCAAGATTTTGGGTTAGTTTGCAAAAAGCTATGGGCACAAATTTATGATTTAGTTTGGCATATCATCCTCAAATGCAGATGAGGCGGTCGAGAAGGACTATTCAAACTCTTGAAGATTTATTAAGACTACGTGTCCTTGACTTCAAGGAAGTTGGGACAAGTTCTTACCATTGGTGGAGTTTTCCTACAACAATAGTTATCAAACAAGTATTGGCATGGCTCCATTTGAGGCGTTGTATGGAAGAAAGTGTCGTTCTCGATATCTTTGGGATGAGGTGGGTGAAGCAACGTTGTTGGGACCGGAGTTGATGCGTATGACTACGGAAAAAGATTCAAACGATCCGATAACGTATAAAAACCTCACAAGATCGACAAAAGAGTTATGTTGATCTTCATCGAAAGGGCGTGGAATTGATATTGGAGATCATGTGTTGTTACGTGTTGCTCCATGGAAAGGAGTTATGAGATTTGGAAAGAGAGGAAAGCTCGATCCTCGATTCATTGGCCCATTTTAATCCTCGATCGAGTAGGAACTGTGGCCTATAGACTACGCCTTACTGCTTAGTATGTCTCGTGTTCATAACGCGTTTTCACATATCTATGTTACGTAAATATGTGAAAGACCCGAACCACATTATTGAATTAGAACCGGATGAGATAGCGGAAGATTTAACGTATGAAGAGGTACCTGTTAAAATCTTGGATAAGAAGGATCATATTCTACGCTCCAAGGTTATACCTCAAGTCAAAGTTTTGTGGAGAAACCACGATGTTGAGAAAAATGACACAGGAGTTAGAATCGAAATGAAATCAAAGTATCCTCACCTCTTCGACATACCAGGTACGCACCCTAATTTTGAGGATGAAATTTCATAAGAAGGGGAGGTTGTAAGACCCCAACTTTTATGAATAAAGATTAATTTTTCTCGAAATATATTTTTGAATATTATGGTGTGGATTTGATATAATGTTATAGTTGTGGGTATTATTTAAAAATTTTGCAAAGTAAGCAAGTGGTTATATAATATTCGATTGGTCGGGGAATATTCGTTTTAAAAGGAATATTAAATGCGACGAAGACACAATCATTAGTGGACCCCTAACGGAAGTATTATCGTAGTTAGAAAATGACGAAATTATCTTTTATAAAAATAACGGCGAAAGTTTTACTGTTAAAGCTGTTGAACTACCCGGTAGTAAAAATATAGATGTCTGGCGTGGTTGCGTAGTAGCACACGGTATTGATTATTGATATTTACGTGAGAAGTCACTCGGTTATACTCAATTATTACTCTGATAATTCTTTGCATCATATCTCTCATATTATTGATTCAATTATTGTCACGATATCATCTACATAATATTTTTTATTATTAAATCAATAATTGAGACGACAAAGTTATTCATATTATTATTTGCAATATTGATAATGTCTAGAAGTTACATCGAGGAGAGGTTTGGTCACCTAATTGCGGCTTGATAAGGAGAAATCCTTATCGGAAAGCCCCTCTTTCACAGGAGCGACACGGTTGTTAAATATTGTGAGTTATAATATTAATGATGAATAAGTTCGTGTTGATTAAAGATGAAATTGATAGTTCCATTGTGTTGGGATTATTAGTGTTAGTGGAAATCGACATTTATTTCGATAATAATTGATGTTTGGAGGTTATATTAACCAATCGGGTAATTAATCGTATAAATGAGCAATTAATTGCTATTATTTCACATTCTTATAACTATTTGTTCACATGTGTGTACTATTGATTCACATTCATGTACTATTAGGGGAGGTGGTGCAAGATTGATAATACTTGCATGACTAAATTAAAAATGGAGGTATAGATGAAGGTACTAAACTGTAATTAGCTTTTTCACAAGATTATACTATTAAGTCACATGAATAAACTATTAATTCACATTATTTACAATTAGGGGTGGTGGTACAAGTTTGATAATACTTGCAGGACTAAATTTAAAATGAAGAAAAATAGGAAGGTATTATACTGTAATATTTTGAGCCCCAAAACGTGCAATTATTGAAACTATATTTTCCTATAAATAGAAGCTCATTCTTCTTTCATTCTCACCAATTCACTAAGTATCACAAGAGCAATTATTATAGAGAGAAATTATAGAGAAAAGAAGAAGAAAGTCTTCTACCTCACTATTCGATTATCCGGTTTTTTCTAAGGTAAGGGTTATTATTCTTTCGTATTCATGAAGAGAGTTATTTTCTTTCAATACTCGTAAGGGTTGTTATTCCATTCTTTATTATTACATTGGAATAACTTTTATCATCTATCTGCATACATCATGGTGAAATTCTTACGCATTACATTTGGAATAACACATGTCATATCGATTATTCATGGTGAATTCTGTTGTTATTCCATTCTTTATTATTACATTGGAATATCATTGGAATATCCTATCTGCATTCCATTCGATTATTATTGGAATGACTGGTTCCATTCTTTATTATTCATATTACATTGGAATAACTTTGGAATAAATTCTTTTTTATTCCATTCTTTATTATTACATTGGAATAACATGTGCATGTGGATTGAATGGTGAATGATCCTTCGTATTCATTCCTTATTAAATTATGGAAATGATCATCTCTCGTGGATTACCGCGTGGCGGAACAAAAATTCATTTGCGATTTCATATATTCTATTATACTCGGTTGGTTAAAGTTTTGGCTTCTATACTCCATGAAATTAGTAAAATATCATGGATATTTTAAAGCTTCATCCAATATCTTTTCATGGAAATATTCTTACGAGCATTCTTGAATTTTACTCCACAAAACAATTATCATGTTGACAATTTGGGCGTTATTGATTTACGGATAAATTAAATTATAAATCTTTAAAATTTATCTTGAACTTGTTTTATTGAATTCTTATATCATTGTCATCATCCTCATGTTTATATTATGTTGAAAGTCATACGTGGCTGTAGAGCATAGATGGACTTGGTATGATTATGACCGGGGATTATTCGGTATAATCATGGTAGTAATGTTACAAATGATGTGGTAAAAATCCTCATTGGCGTAGTGCATTGATGGACGATTGTTGGCATGATCATGACCATTGATGAATACGAATATCCTTGGCCCGTAGTGCATGGATAATTTGTGGTCGTGATACTAATGAATATCTTTGGTCGTAGTGCAGGGATGATGTGGTTTATTTATTTATTAAGCTGAGTCTCAGCGATAAAAGTGATGAAAAACCTTTTAAATCATAGAAGATAGTAGATTTTATTCTCTACTTGACTCTTCTAATGGATTGCTTGTTCCGCTGCAGTTAAACTTGATGTTTGTTATATTTTATCAGTTTAACACTGTTGAAGGCTAACGATAAATTATTCTGCATTATCTTAGTCATAATATTTCTTACTGGGCTAGTTGAGCTCACCCTTTCTTTCACTGTTCTCTTCAGGAAATGAGAATATAGCTGGGACGAGTCGGGGAACGGATTGACGGTCCAGATGGTTGTTTTAGTAGTCCTCACTATTCTATAAAATAGTGTGACAATAAATGTAATGAGGACTCCATTGAGTGTGGATATTGTCTAGATGACAATATTCTTATTAAAACTCTTAGATTATGTTTTGTCGTATTCTACAAGACTGTTGTATAATTAAGTTTTATTTGAATTTTGTACCATGTATTTGGCGACTCAAGATGGGTGATGTATACCTATTTTGGGGGCGTCACAATAATGAGGAGAGAATGATGCGGATGTTTTTAAGAGGTTTGAAACCCTAGATACGTCAATACCTAATTTCTCAAAAACTGTGTTTGTATTGAGATGTTGTGAATAGGGCTCAGTTATTGGAGCGCGATAATGAGTCAACCCAACCAAGAGAAAGAAGCCGACAAGTCGATAATACTAGTGGTAGCAGTCATCGAAGCGGTGACAACAAGCGTGGAGGGAATCAACATGGCATAAATGGTAATCACTTCGGTGGTAATCATGGCCATGACAATAAGAGTGGACATTTCAAGAAGAGGAGCTTCAACAATGATGGAAAGATGTCAGCACCAGCACCTGTTGTTAAGGAAGGAGAAGGACCGGCGGTCGTATGTTTCAAATGCGGAGGGGAGGGACATATCAGTCCAAACTGCGTGATGCAGTCCAAAGCGTGTTATAATTGTGGAAAAGAAGGTCACCTAGCCCAATTTTGTTGAGCACCAAAGTCAAGTTCAGTTGGGATGGAGGCATCAAAGGGTGACCCAGTTATGACAAAACCGGTAGTTCAAGGAGAGCATTTGTCGTAACCTCCCAAAAAGTGAGGAATCCGAACGAGGTGATCACGGGTAAGCTAATCATAAACTCTAGCGAAGTTTATACTTTATTTGATACCGGTTCTACCCATTCTTTTATTTCTCCTACTTGCGCTCAACGTTTAAATTTAACTCTGGAGAAATTAGACTTTGATTTATCTGTTAAAACTCTGTTAGGAGAAACCTTCATCACATCCACTGTTTATAAGTCTTGTTTGATTCAAATCGGTAACCGTACATTACCTGTCGATCTTATTTCTTTGAAAATACTTGCATTTGATGTGATTTTAGGGATTGATTGGTTAACTATTCATCATGCTAAAATCGATTATTTTCGTAAGGTTGTTAACTTTCATATTCCTAACCAACATATTATGTGAATTCAAGCAACCAAACCACTAAAATCAATCAATGTCATATCAAGCCATAAAGCTATTCGTTTATTGAAAAACGGATGTCAAGCTTTCTTAGCCCATGTCACGGATTTAAATAAAAATACGTCAGATTTGAATTATATTTCTATTGTTAATAAATTTCCTGACGTATTCCCTAAAGAACTTCCTAGCCTACCCCCAGAGCGTGAAATTGAATTTTGTATCGACCTTGAATCCGGTACAAAACTCATTTCCAAAGCCCCATATCGAATGGCTCCTATTGAACTTCAGGAGTTAAAAACCCAACTACATGAATTGTTAGACATCGGTTTCATTCGTCCTAATACGTCTCCTTGGGGTGCTCCTGTTCTATTCGTGAAGAAGAAAGATGGAAGTATGTGACTTTGTATTGATTATCGGGAGTTAAATCATGTCACCATCAAAAATAGGTTCCCGTTGCCTCGCATTGATGACCTGTTTGACCAGTTGTAAGGAGCCAAATTCTTTTCAAAGATTGATCTTCGTTTCGGATATCATCAGTTGAAGATTAAAACTTATGACATTCCTAAGACTGCTTTCAGAACTCGGTACGGGCATTATGAATTCCTAGTCATGTCTTTTGGATTGACTAATGCTCCTGCTACTTTCATGGACATGATGAACCGAGTATTCAAGGAATATTTGGATCACTTTGTGGTCGTCTTTATTGATGACATCCTCATATACTCCAAAACCCGTGAAGACCATGAGCAACACTTGAGGCTGATACTCCAAAAGCTTCGTGAAAACAAGCTATATGCCATTTTGAAGAAATGCGAGTTCTGGCTTGAGGAAGTTGCATTCCTTGGGCACGTAATATCAAATCATGGAATATCTGTTGACCCAGCAAAGATTGAAGCAATTCAAAGCTGGGAGCAACCTAAGTTAGTGATCGAAGTATATAGCTTGCTCGGCTTAGCTAGTTATTATCGGAGATTCGTAGAAGGGTTTTCACGAATCGCTACTCTATTAACTCAGCTGACTCGAAAAGATAAAAAAAATCGGTTAGAGCGAGGAATGTGAAAAGAGTTTTCAAGAACTCAAGAGAAGACTCATTTCAAAGACTGTTCGATACCATCTGGCTCGGAGGGATTTGTCATCTACATTGATGCTTCAGGCAAAGGGTTAGGATGAGTTCTCATGCAACATGGGAAAGTCATAGCCTATGCCTCACGACAACTCAAAGAATATAAGAGGAATTATCCTACTCATGATCTAGAGTTGGCAGCAGTCGTTTTTGCGCTTAAGATTTGGAGGCATTACCTGTATGGAGAGAAGGTGGAGATCTATATAGATCTTAAATGCCTCAAATATTCTTCACTCAAAAGGAACTCAACATGAGGTAATGACGATGGCTTGAGTTGTTGAAAGATTATGATCATACCATCCAATACCATCTTGGAAAAGTGAACGTAGTAGCTGACGCATTGAGTAGAAGATCATATGTGGGAACGAGTGCAATATTGTCAACGCAAAGGCCCATTTTGTATGACTTGGAAAGGATGGAAATAGAGTTAAAGACTACAGGGACCCATGTGATAATGGCGAATATACGAGTGGAACCGACTTTAATCGATAAAGTTAAAGCTGCTCAAGCTAATACGTATAAGGAAGAAAGTACAAGAAGGAGCTATTCTAGAAGCAAGAATCGATGAAGAAGGAATACTTCGAGTCAACTCCAAACTTTGTGTTCCTCACAATTCTGACTTGAAGTATAAAATCATGATGGAGGCGCACAACACACCATTTGCAATCCATCCTGGGTGTACCAAAATGTATCGTGATCTTCGACATACATTTTAGTGGAGCAATATGAAGAGAGAGATAGCGAGGTTTATCTCAAGGTGTCTAACTTGTCAACGAGTCAAGGCGGAGAATCAAGTGCCAAAAGGTCCATTGCAACCACTTGAAATTCCAGAATGGAAGTGGGAGCACATTATCATGGATTTCGTTACTGGTCTTCCCAAGGTTTCTCAAGGCATAGATATGATTTGGGTCTTTATTGATAGATTGACCAAGTCTGCTCATTTCTTACCGATACGAGAAATTTATACACTTGAAAGTCTTGCTAGTATGTACATAAACGAGATTATAAGATTGCATGGTATGCCAGTATCCATAGTTTCTGATCGAGACCCAAGATTCACTTCAAGATTTTGGGTTAGTTTGCAAAAAGCTATGGGCACGGATTTACGATTTAGTTCGGCATATCATCCTCAAACGGATGGGCAGACGGAAAGGACTATTCAAATTCTTGAAGATTTATTAAGACTCTGTGTCCTTGACTTCAAGGGAAGTTGGGACAAGTTCTTACCATTGGTGGAGTTTTCCTACAAGAAAAGTTATCAAGCAAGTATTGGCATGGCTCCATTTGAGGTGTTGTATGGAAGAAAGTGTTGTTCTCCAATTATCTTTGGGATGAGGTGGGTGAAGCAACGTTGTTGGGACCAGATTTGGTACGTATGACTACGAAAAAGATTCAAACGATCCGATAATGTATAAAAATCTCACAAGATCGACAAAAGAGTTATGTTGATCTTCATCGAAAGAACGTGGAATTCAATATTGGAGATCATGTGTTGTTATGTGTTGCTCCATGGAAAGGAGTTACGAGATTTGGAAAGAGAGTAAAGCTCAATCCTCGAATCATTGGCCCATTTTTAATCCTCGATCGAGTAGGAACTGTGGCCTATAGACTCGCCTTACCGCCAAGTATGTCTCGTGTTCATAACATTTTTTACATATCTATGTTACGTTAATATATGAAAGACTTGAACCATATTATTGAATTAGAACCAGATGAGATAGAGGAAGATTTAACATATGAAGAGTTACCTGTTAAAATCTTTGATAAGAATGATCATATTCTACGCTCCAAGGTTATACCTCAAGTCAAAGTTTTGTGGAGAAACCACGATGTGGAGGAAATGACCTGGGAGTTAGAATCTTAGATGAAGTCAAGATATCCTCACCTCTTCGATATACCAGGTACGTACCCTAATTTCGGGGACAAAAATTCATAAGAAGGGGAGGTTGTAAGACCCCAACTTTTATGAATAAAAAATAATTTTCTCAAAATATATTTTTGAATATTATGGTGTGGATTTGATATAATGTTATAGTTGTGGGTAATATTTACAAATTTTGCAAAGTAAGCAAGTGGTTATATAATATTCGATTGGTCGGGGATATTCATTTTAACAGGGAATATTCGTACGATGGCACAATCATTGGTGGACCCCACAACGGAAGTATTGTCTTAGTAAGAAAATGACATAATTATCTTTTTATAAAAATAACGGCAAAAGTGTTACCGTTAAAACTGTTAAACTACCCAGTAGTAAAAAAATGCGATGTCTGGCGTGGTTGCGTAGTAGCACTTGCGGTATTGGTTATTGATGCTTACGTGAGAAGTCACTCAGTTATACTCAATTATTGCTACAGTAATTGCTATATCATATCTCTCATATTATTGATTCAATTATTGTCACAGTATCATCTGCATTATGATATATTATTAAATCAATAATTGAGATGACAAAGTTATTCATATTATTAAATTGCATATTGATAATGTCTAGAAGTTACATCGAGGAGAGGTTTGGTCATCTAATTGCTACTGATAAGGAGAAATCTTTATCGGAAAGCCCCTCTTTCACGGGAGCGACACAGTTGTTAAATATTGTGAGTTATAATATTAATGATGAATAAGTTCGTGTTGATTAAAGATGAAATTGATAGTTCCATTGTGTTGGAATTTTTAGTGTTAGTAGAAATTGACATTTATTTCGATACTAATTGATGTCTAGAAGTTATACTGACCAATCGGGTAATTAATCGGATAAATGAGCAATTAATTGTTATTAATTCACATGATTATAACTATTTGTTCACATGTGTGTACTATTGATTCACATTCTTGTACTATTAGGGATGGTGGTGCAAGATTGATAATACTTGCATGACTAAGTTAAAAATGGAGGTATAGATGGAGGTACTATACTGTAATTCATATTTTTACATGTCTAGAACTATTGATTCACATGATTTACTATTGATTCACATTATTTACTATTAGGGGAGGTGATGCGAGTTTGATAATACTTGCAGGACTAAATTAAAACTGAAGAAAAAGAGGAAGGTATTATACTGTAATATTTTAAGCCCCAAAACGTGCAATTATCGAAACTATTTTTTCCTATAAATAGAAGCTCATTCTTCCTTCATTTCTCACCAATTCACAAAAGCTATAAAGCAATTATTAAAGAGAGAAAGAAGAAGAGAAGTTTGATACCTCACTATTTTAGTATCCAGTTTTTCTAAGGTAAGGGGTATTATTCCTTTGTATTCATGAAGAGAGTTATTTTCTTTCAATACTCGTGAGGGTTGTTATTCCATTCTTTATTATTATGTTGGAATAACTTTGTCATACATCATCAATCTACCGCATACATGGTGAAATTCTTACATTATTCCATTCTATATTATTACATTGGAATAACTTGCATATGGTCTATCGCATACCTAGTGAATTCTTATGTTATTCCATTCTTTATTATTACATTGAAATATCCCATGCATGCGGATTCATGACTGGTTCTCGTTCTTTATTATTACATTGGAATATCCTTTCTATCACGGATTCTGCATGACACAGTTCCATTCTTTATTATTACATTTGGAATAACTTTTCTATGCATGCGATCTATCGCATGCACGTGTGAATTCTTTTGTTATTCCATTCTTTATTGTTCTGTTGGAATAACATGTCTGTGTGGACTACCGCATGCATGGTGATCGATCCTTCGTATTCATTCCTTATTAAATTATGGAAATGATATGTCTACGTGGATTATCGCATGGCAGGCAAAAATCCATTTACAGTTTCATATATTCTATTATACTCAGTTGGTTAAAATTTTGGCTTTTATATTCCATGAAATTAGTGGAATATCCTTGATATTTGCGCTTCATCCAGTATCTTTTCATGAAAATATTCTTCTGAGCATACTTGAATTTTACCCCACAAAGAAGTATCATGTTGACAATTTGGACGTTATTGGTTCCTGGATAAATTAATTTATAAATCTTTAAAATTTATCCATGAACTTGTTTTATTGAATTATTATGTCATTGTCATCATCATCATGCTTATATTGTGATGAAAGTCATCTTTGGCTTACGTACATAGATGGACTTGGTATGATTATGACCAGGGATTATTCGGTATAATCATGACCGTAATGTGAGGAATGATGTGGTGAAAGTCCTCATTGGCCAGTAGTTCATTGATGGACAGTTGTCGGTATGATTATGACCAGGAATTATTCGGTATAATCATGACAATTGATGATTACATGAATATCCTTGGTCGTGGTGCATGGATGATTTGATTTTATTTATTAAGTTGAGTCTCAGCGATAAGGTTGATGAAAAACTTTTTAAATCATAGAAGATAATAGATTTTATGTTCTACTTGACTCTTCTAATGGATTGCTTGTTCCACTGCAGTTAAACTTGTTGTCTATTATATTCTATCAGTTTAACATTATTGAGGGCTAATGATAATTTATTCTGCATTATCTTAGTCATAATATTTCTTACTGGGATAGTTAAGCTCACCCTTTTTCTTTCATTGTTCTCTTTAGGAAATGAGAACGTAGCCGGGACTAGTAGGGGAATGGAGTGATGGTCCGAGATGGTGTCATAATAGTCCTCACTAATCTATAAAATAGTATGATAATAAATGTAATGAGGACTCCATTGAGTGTGGATATTGTCTAGATGATAATATTTGTATTAAAACCCATAGCATATGTTTTGTCGTATTTTACACGACAGTTGTATAATTGAGTTTTTATTTTTATTTTGTACCATGTATTTGGCGACTCAAGATGGGTGATGTATACCTATTTTGGGGGTGTCACAGTTTTTTTATAAATAACGGCGTAGTTGTTACCGTTAACACTATTGGAATACTCGGTGGTTAAAAAACAGTAATACGCGTGGTTACACAGTAACACACGGTATTGCACAGTATTTTGGATTATTGATTCTTACGTAAGAAGACACTACTCAATAATTGTTACAGTAATTACTGTTCAATATTTTATTTTATTGATTCAATAATTGCTACGTTGATATTTTATATTATTGTTGATTCAATAATTGTCACTACATAATATTTCCCAGTATCAGATCAATAATTTATATTATTTGAATAATATTATTAGATAGCATTATTGGCAATGTCTAAGGAAGTTCTGTCTAGAAAAGGGGTTTGGTAGCCTAATTGCGCACCAGTAAGGAGAAATCCTTATCGAAAAGCCCCCTCTTTCCTGGGAACGACCTAGTTGTCATTATTGTGATTCTGTAATATTATTTGTGAATAATTAATTATTGATTTATATGATAAGGAAATATTTATTTTATGTAGATATAAATGAAGGAATTAATGCTGAGGAATTTTATCAGTATTTTGTCGGAATGGATGTATTAAAAATCATCTGTATGTGGATTTTGGACATTTTTTATTTGGATTTTAGAAAAACTTTCTTCTACAAAGTTGTAGAGAATTAAATTTTCTATGGAATGGACATAAAATTCATATTTTTCTGATAAAAGGGCTATTTATTATGAATTATTAAAGTTTCTGAATATTGTTTAAATTTAAAACATTTTTAAAAATTTTCTAGAATGGGTGGGCCCCACTCTTGTCCTTGTTGGTGTGCTGAGATTTTTTTTCAATGGTGGTGTGCGTGAATAGCAACAGGTAAATCCATCAGGTAGCAGGTTAAATCTGCTTTGGCGTTCTAGCATTTTTCGATAAATAGGGTGTTTAGGTTAGAATTGAAAATCACACCAGAATCTGAAGTTTTCTCTCTTTATTTTATCGAGCGTATTTTTGTGAGTATTTAGATATCTTGAGTGTTTCTATTCAGTGCAAGTTTTCTTTTACTTTATATCCGATATTCCAGCCAGAAGTATTGTTCTTTTGAGGTAAGGGATGTTATTTTCTTCGTAAATGATGTTATTTCTTTCAATATCATTATACCAAAATATTGGTATGAATTCTATTGTGAAATTCTACCTTTTTATGTCAAGATTACTATTCACGTATATGACACTATTCACGAATACGGTACTATTCACGAAGTATGATTTTTCTTGTGGAATTTTTACCTTTTTGTGTCGGGGTTACTATTCACGTATACGGCACTATTCACGTATACAGAACTATTTACAGAAAAATTAAATTTTCTTTTCTTTGTCCAAGTTGTTTATTATGGTTAGTATCTTTGATTGTATCCATGTTTTGATCTTCATTCTTGAATTTTACTCCACTATGGTTTATTATGGAGTATTTTTTAACTTGAATTATCTAAAGTACGAATCCCTAATATTTGTCCTTTTATCTCATTGGATTCGTTTTTTTAAAATATTTTTCATCATCCTCAGTCTTAAATGGTGATACTTGATGAATATATTTGGCATGTAGTGTAAAGATGAATGATTACATGATGAATATCTTTGGCGTGTAGTGCAAAGATGAACATGTGTTGAGATGAACATAACCAACTGGTGATAAAAATAAATATCTTTGGCCCGTAGTGCAAAGATAAATATTTGGTTCAAGATGTATATTAATTGATGTTATAGGGATAATATATTGATGATGGATTTGTAAATCTTAGAAGATAGTAGACTTCATTCTCTACTTAACTCTTCTAATGAATTGTTATTTTCGCTGCGAATATTGATCTAAAACTTGTTGTCTATTTATCTGATTTGTTGAAGGCTAACGATAATTTTTTCTACATTATCTTAGTCATAATATTCTTTACTGGGCTAGTTGAGCTCACCCTTTTTCTTTTTGTTCCATTTTTCTTCTCAGGAGGCGAGGATATAGTGGGAACTAGTCGGGGTGTGGAGTGATGGGTCTAGACAGTTGTTTTAGCAGTCCTCACTATTTTGTAAAATAGTATTTCAATAATTGTAATGATGACTTATTTGAGTTTGGATATTGTCTAAAAGACAATATTTATATTTAAACTCACAATATATGTGTTATCGTAATTTGCACGACAATTGTAATAGTGAAGTTGTAGTTGTTTCTGTACCATATATTTGGCGACTCAGAATGAGTTGTGTGGACCTATTTTGGGGGCGTCACACATTATATTCTACTTGACTCTTCTAATGGATTGTTGATTCCGCTGCAATTATGGTTGAAAACTTTTATCATCTACCATATGTTATAAATATCTGATTTATTACTGATGAATGTTATTGATAATTTAATTATCTTAAGTCATGATATTCTTTACTGGGCTATTTGTGCTCACCCTTTTGTTTCACAATTCATTTCAAGTAATAAAAGTGTAGATGGGACTAGCAGAGAGAACATGAGTATAAAGTGGTGTTTCGAATTAGTCGCAATCCTAATCAAGTTATGAAACGGTGTGGCATAATAATTGTACTGAGAACTTAAAATGTGTGTGTTGTATTTTATACGTTATTTAATATTTAATTTTGGTGAACAACAATAGGGTGAGGTGAACTTGAATTTGGAAGCATCAAAAATGCACTCCATTAGAATGAGGAGAACATAAATCTTCTCGTGTTCATTAGGAACTTGAAAAATTTACTGTTGTATTTTATATGGCATTGTAATAATTTGATGATGAATATTGTCTTATCATATACGTTACAATATTTATTAAAACTCACAGTATATATGTCGTCGTATTTTGCACGACAGTTTAATATGTAATAGAAAAGTTCGTGTCAGTAGTGTTATTTCTAGCGACCCAAGATGGGTTGTGTGGACCTATTTTGGGGACGTCACAGCATGGGTGACACCCATGAATTTATTGTTGACATGACTCACTTAACTCAACAACAAATCCATGGGTGCCACCTTATCCAGTATGTGAGCAGTATGTGATACTTTTATGTGATAGTAACATTATTGTTTCTGATGTGACACTATCAATTAGACGTAATCATAAAAAATTAAAAGTTTAATCTCCTAATGAAAAACATTGAGAAGACAATCCATAAAGTGAAAAAAAAAATTAAAATTTTAATCTCCTAATTAAAAAAATTGAGAATACAATCTCCAAAATAAAAAATAAAATAAAAATTCAAGATAATAATCTATATTTAGGCCTTATTTTAAACTTTGTCGTCAGTTGATCAAGTGATTTCAAATAAAATCACTATTTAGAAAATTATTATATTAATAATAAATACCCTAAAGACACTTAATAAAACTATAAACATTCATAATTGAACATCTGAAATAAAATTATGACATTTAAAGTGGAATGAAAATAATCTTTATCGAATATTCATCAAATTTTTGACATCCAAAATGGGAGGCACTATACAAATAAACGAACAGTTATCTTAATATTATTGGGAAAACTAATAATTTAGCCACCGAAGTTGACACGTTTTATTGAATACCTGATTGAACTTTTAATTTTTCAAATTAACTCACTGAACTAATTTTTATTTTCAAATTAGATCATTCTGTTAAAAAAAAATTGACAGACATTTATTTTTTATCTATGTGTCGCTGACGTGGACATAAAAAAAGAAAAATAAAAGAAAATAACATAAAAAATAAAAGACAACATTTTATATCCATGTGGCACTGATTTTGTCCCTCTATTTTCTTCATTTTATTCATCTTCCCTAAATTTTAGGGTTTTCCTTCATTTTCTTTCTTCTCTTCATTTTCCCCAAATTTCTCTTCTACTTTCAGATCTGTTTTGTAAAAAGTTTGCGGAGTGAGTAGTACAAGTATCTATCTACTTTTTCTTCCCCCTTTCCCTTTTCCAAGCCCACCATTACCTACTTTACTTACCACTTTAACTCACCTCAACCCAATCTTTCTTCCCTCATATATCCATTTCAATCTCTCGTAGAACTCACAGCTTATTCATGGCTGACAACCACCATTAACCACCTCCCCGATGTAATCATCTCCAACATAATCGCCACCGTCTCCCACGTCCGCTCCCGCAGCTCCGCCGCCCTCGTCTGTCGGAAATGGCTCCACCTCGAACGATCCACCCGCTCTTTCCTCACTCTCCACAACGTTATGGGTTTTATGGTCACGGTCGGACTTTATGGGTTTTGCCCCGACGCAACGTTGCTTTCGTAGTACTTCAAATGGCTGATTACTGATACAAATCGTAGAGATAAAAAGGAAACAGATTGAAATTAACAGAATGCTAAGACAGAGTGAAATTAATTAAACAGACATCTAAATAATTTGAGCAAATTTGATGTACCCAAATGTAATGCGATGTTCTAGTGCTTGCCAGTGTTCATCTGGGTTAAAATAAGTTTGCACCAGTAAAGAATTCAACATGCGCAAAGCCAAACAAAGAATAAAAACCCTCTTCGACGAAAAAAGTAGAATGGAGCTTAGCATTCTCTTTTCAGCTCCTCTGAAAGGATTAAGTTTTTCAAGTTGTATCTATTTTGGTTAGATCTGTTTTGATGAAGAATAAAAGGAATCAAATAAAGCAGATGGTTAGATTTGTTTTGTCAAAAAATATTTTTATTTTTTTATTTTTATTTTCAAGTTTTTTTTGTCATATAAGTAATATTTTTTATTTTTTTATGTTGTCTTTTATTTTTCATGTCATTTTCTTTTATTTTTCTTTTTTTTACGTCCATATCAGCGCCACGTAGATAAAAAATTAACGTCTGTCAACTTTTTTTAACGGAATGACCCAATTTAAAAATTAAAATTAATTCAGTGAGTTAATTTAAAAAATTAAAAGTTCAATCAGGTATTCAATAAAACGTGCCAACTTCGGTGGCTAAATCATTAGTTTTGCCTAATATTATTGTAGAGGCCGGAACAAAATGTGACTATCAGAGTAAATATATTAACCATATTTTTATAATCGTTTTAGTGACACTTAACACTTAAACACTGTCGACGTTGAAATTTTTAGATGTCCCTTTCCATTACTTGTTCTTTGGTGTTCTCATTTTAGGTGATATTTGTTTGAAAAAACAAGTGAAAAAGGTCCGACATGTATAATGTCGACGATGGAATTTATTAAGAGTCGCCATTGGTTTTTAAATGGTTGTACCAACACAATGAGAAAAGGTTTGCACATTGACCCAATGATGTGACATTTGCTAAACGAATTTGGTGAAGCGAGATTCATTAGGTCCCGGAGACTTGGTTATGCGGAGGGAAGGTGTTAGGCACCCCCAGAACATCCGTGTTGCCACGGTGACCGCCTCCTTTCAAGAAACTATTATCTGAATTTGTGTGTGTGTGGGTCAATGTCTTTGTTATTTGGAAGTAGTCTGCGAGCCTCGTTCAACCTATATATACGGGGTTTGAATTTATGTAAAAATTCGAGTTTTAGCAAGATATAGCATGATGTTTTTATAAAAGGTTTTTCAAACCACGATGCTCAATAGTAATTAAGACCTTTTACACTCCCATTTTATTAAGTGTTCTATTGATTGATTTTATTTAACGGATCTGAGGCATCCGTATGCGAAAATAATGTACAAAAGTAATGCCGAGCTTCCTCGTGGGTATGGAAATCATCTGAGGAAATTGAGACACCATAATAATTTACAAAAGTCTTACAAAATTTGAAAATGTCCATCACAGAACCAAATCTAGATCCATGAAATTTGAATCAATCAGGATCACATGATTCCTAAAGCACAGATACCGCAATTTGTATGAAAGCGATAGCGGTATATATATAAAAGTCGTAAATATATATATCTGAGACAAGATCACCAACCACGAACAACCTCGGTGGGGATCGAGAAAAGTAAATAAAGATGTAAAAGCTATCAACCGCCATACGAAGAAAAAACTCCAGGCGGACAAAAGCGTAAATGAAGGCAGAATAAATACGATTAACCACGCGAAGGAAACTCCAAAGGGACGAAATGTAAATAAAGTCAGTAAAAGCGATCAATCGCCACGAAGGAAACTCCAGTGTAGAAAAAAAAAAAATATATATATATATATATATATAAGCAATAAACGCACTAGGATGTAAAATTGAGGGCTCATCGAGCGAGTTCGACAGCAGTTATATATATATATATATATATATATATATATATATATATATATATATATATATAAAAGCATAAACGCATAGGGATGTAAAATTCAGGGCTCATCGAATGAAGTCCCACCACGATTCATATATATAAATATATATATATATATATATATATATATATATAAGTAAGTAAACGCCTCGGGGCAAAAGTCTAGGCTCATCGAACAAAGTTCGACACATAGTTAATATATATAAATATATATATATATATATATATATATAAAAAGCAAATAAACGCTCGCATCAAAATTCAGGCTCATCGAACAAAGTTCGACACACGATTAATATATATAAATGTATATATATATTAAAGCAAATAAACGCTCAAGTTTAGGCTCAATCGAGTTTAGGCTCAATCGATGGCATAAATATATAATATATATATATATATATATATATATATATATATATATATATATATATATATACAAGTTTGAAATAAAACCACGGACCAAAGTCCTGGACAAATCGTCTGACCACGACTCTCAACGTGAAGAAGGGTGTGTGCGAGATGAAGAGAAAACTCTAAAATGTGTGAGAAGGCTTACAGGTTGATCGCCAAAGAAGACTTTTATATCTTTAGAGTGGGTAAACACCGCTTTTATAGATAAAAGGGCTATATATGAGCTCACAGGTGTTTAAAATGAGAAAGTACACTGTATGGGGTGAGTGCAGAGCAAATTGGGCAGAGCTTCCTCGTCGTTTTCTCTTGCAAAATGGCCACCCCAAGCCCTCTATTTATATAGGGTGGAGCCAGCAGTGTACTTTGCTTGCTTGCAGGGTGCCGGGTGTAGTGTAGTACTGTTGCCAGTGTCGAAATCGTACACTCGAGATAACGTGTTGTTATTTCGATTGCGTTCATAACTTTTAATCCGGGAGTCCAATGGAAGCGTGCCATACCATTCCAAAAGCTCTTTCCGAGAGCTACACAATGACATAGGATTTGCCCTTTTTTGATTCCAGGAAGATGAGTCCATGACCGAAATAGCATTCCCGTGTTTTTCGTCGGTGATCTGTTGAAACATTTTACGTGGTTTTAAGCTCAAAAGTTAAGATATGGTTCTTGTGGGACTTCTTTTGAAGTAATTTGAGTTGAAATGAGTTGATTTGATGTGAGTTGAAGTTGAGTTGGCAAAATGACTATTTTACCCCTCCTGGGGTTATCTCCGATTTTCGCGCAGTGTAACAGTATTTTCTCAGGATTATCTCTGAGGTTGACTTGATGTTAACTTTGACTGCCCTCAAGGTTATCTCTGAGGTTGGCTTGATCTCTTGGGCTATCTCCAGGCTTTGATCTTGATCCCCCGGGGCTATCTCCGGGGTTGAAACTGACTTTCCCGGGGTTATCTTCGATGTTGGAAACTATTTTCCTGGGGTTATCTCCGGGGTTGGAAACTGGATCTCCCGTGGCTATCTCTGGGGTTAAAATTGATGTTGTGGTCCTCCAATGTTATCTCTGGAGTGTGAAAAAGACGTTTTTACCCTCCTGCATGGTTAGTAACAGGAAAAGAAAATTTTGAGTGTCTACAGATGCCCCTCTTTATCATGTTCATGCAATGCAATGGAATGGACATGATAAAGATTAGTAGACACTTGATAATATGATAAGGTATTTCTAATGATGCAAATCGCAATGTAATGAATGTTTATGATGAATGTCAAAATGTTTTCGCAAATTGTAGTTCGCAAATCGCACATTGTATTTCGCACTTCACTTTTCGCATTTGGCCAATCGTACATCGCAACTCGCACATCGTATTTCGCATATCGCACATCGCATATCGTAAATCGCACATCGCATATCGCAAATCGCATATCGCAAAATCATAAATTACAATGTAATGAATGTTATGATGAATGTTAAAATGTTTTTGCAAATCGCTTTACCTTTACCGATCATTGTTGATGCCTATGCTGGTGTTGACTCCAATGGTTTGGCATTTAATCGCTGATGATTGTTTGATGAAGATAAATTGAGATGTTTTCCATATCTCTGATGGGGATGACGTTCTGAAATCACCAGACCCTCCTGATGTATTCGCTGGTAGTTTGCAACGGTGCCTATCCTGCTGATTGCCAAACTTTTTCGGTTCCCACTCGAACGGTGGTATACGAAGCTTTTATCGCTGAACTGTCTTGATGTCGCGCTGAATTGATGCCAATGGTTTAAGAATATCGGATCTTCCGATACCTTCGCTAAAGTAATATTCCACGAATTACGTCACTAGACTTCGCCTGATGTTATGCTAGATTGATGTAGCGCTCACCCTTTTTGAGGTGATTTGGAGTCTCCTTTCGCTGTTGGGCACTTGTGCCCCATTTCCTTGAGCATTTGATTCGTAATCCGGCTGAACTAATGACCTGAATGCCGTTAACATCCCTAGAGGGTGCAGCTCATTCTTTTTCTGCCAAGATTTGAACTTTGGTGTAAAGGTCTCGATTTGTGAGGACTTAATGCATGTTGATGGTGTAGTTTTCATTCGCTAGACCTTTCATTGTTGGCCTTCTTTAAGGATTTTCTTAAGAATTTTTCCCTTTCTTTTGGTGAGAGGCTTGATCCCGTCTTAATCTCATTCTATTTCTTGGAATCGCAAAATGCCCCAGTCATTCCGCACGTTGTTGCAGGGGATTCATACGAGAGACTCTCTTTATTGACCAAATCGCGAGTGAATAATATCTGAATCGCCGTTGAGATGTTGATGAACCATGCTGATGGCACTGACTTGTGCATTTTCCACTTTATGACGGTTAATAAATGCCCCAGTGTTGAGTTGTTGCTGCTTCCGAGATTGCCCCAATCTTGTTGTGAGGGACCCAATATCCGGTTATCGCCAATTTTGAAATTGCCCCAGCATCGCTTGTTGTCTGGGATAGTTGCTTTGACAGATGAGTGATAAGACGCCGAGATCGCAAGAGGCTTTTACTTCTGTACCATCTGGTGAACAGGTAGTGGATGTGGGTTTTGATGTTGAAAGCTCTTTCTGGTAGAGATGTCGCTCTGTTAGAGAGATAATGCTTTAATTCATAGGGATATTGCTGTTGCTGAGCGGGATTGCACTATATCTGCCCGAGATATCATATGTAGTTGGCGGTGGATTTGTTGGCTCATGTAGAAACAAATTACCCCTTCTTACGAGAGGAATCCATGTTGGACTTGATAGCCCGCATATACTCATTTGTAGATGGGCTTGTATTTTCTGCCTTGAGCTTAGCCCATTTTGTCATGTACAATACACATTGTATATATCAAACATCATTATATATGGCAGGAAAATATATGTTGATTCACTTCCCTTTTAGTTGTGCCTTGTTACTTGCTTGATATTTGTTTGTTTCTCCAGAACTTTGTGATCTGGATGTATTTTGAACTCCTCCTTAATGGATGGACAGTGAGATGTCTCAGGATTTTCAGAATGGATCGTCGATCTGTGTGTATTCCCTACCATCTTTAGTGTCTTGGGACTGATTTTTGGATGAAAATGTGGAGAGGAGTGTGGCTTTCCTCTCTGAGATTGACTGCACCACAGATGGTCACCAGTACTTCTATTTAGGAGAAGCCTAGTTAATTCCATCTCTTATGGATTGGTGTTACTCTTCAAGGTATGCTCGCAGCTTAGATGGTCGCCAAATCTCCTATTTGGGGAGGAGTTCAGGTAATTCCATCCCTTTGGTCTGAAACCAATGAAATGTAGTGGATTGAAGGATGATCCCAGTACCAGTTGATAATAGTTTGTGTTTTGGTAGGGGGTGAGACCAATCCATGAATGGCTGCCTACGTACTCCTATTGAAGAGGAGATCAGGTCTGCGTAGTTCAAACCTGGTGTAGGAGGTTCAACGATGTGTATGGAAGAAATGGTGTAGGAATGTTTTTGTTGTTTTTGTTTTTGTAAGGGTAGAAATGTTTTTGTTGTTTTTGTTTTATTGCGACTGGGCCATGTGAAGTGGTTGCCTACGTACTCCTATTGAAGAGGAGATCAGGTCGACGTAGTTCGCCCCTCAGGGCGAGATGAAAAGCGTAATCCCATGCGTAGGTCAGAGTGCGGGGAGGAGAAAGTTTGATCCTAGGTTGAGGATAAACTACAGGTATGAGAAGTTTGATCCCATGTATGGGTAGCCAAACTACAAACGCAAGAGGTTCAATCCGTAGTGGGATGACCTAAGTTGTAGGAATGCAGAGAAGCCAGGCTGCGGGCTTGAAAAGTATGTTTCCCTGAGGGGCAAAGTGTAGAAAAGTTGTATGTGTTAAAGGGTTAAAGAACCGGAATGACTGGTAATCTGATGGTCCAACACCAGGGTGTTTGCTTGATGGCAACTTCAGATATAGTCTGCTTTCACGGTTATACGAGTTGATGAGTTGTGGAAATTCATCGTAGTCCATTTCTTGTAATCTGAGGCGCGCCCTGTCGATACTTCTTTGATAACAAAGCGACCTTCTTCGATTAGGAGCAAATTTTCCCTTAGATTGATCTTGGTTGTCGAAGAATCTTCTTCAAAACCAAGTCATATTATTTAAAGCTACGCCAGTAGGAGTTTTTTGTTGTAGGATCTGGCGATCCTTTGTCGATATAATGACCATAGAAGATAGTCGCGGTTACGCCTTTTCGTCTATTAGAGACAATTGGTGATACACATCTCTTGTACCAATTGGTCTTCATCTAATGAAGCGTTTATCAACACTTTGAGGATTCCAATTCAACTTCTATAGGGAGTCTTTGCTTCCATCCCATAGGTTAATCGTGTAGGGGTTGCCCGGTGGAAGTGCGCATTGAGGTTCTGTAGGCTAACAGAGTAAGAGGCAATAGGTCAGGCCAATCTTTGTGGTTGGCGAACATCTTTTGCATAATCTTCTTGATGTTTTTGTTAGCCGCTTCAATAGCACCGTTCATCTTCGGACGATAGATGACAGAGTTAAGATGTTTGATTTGGAATTTACTGCATAATTCCTCCATCATTTTGTTGTTGAGGTTCTTGGCATTGTCTGACACAATCACCTCTGGTTGTCCGTATCGACAAACAACATTGTTTCTGATGAAAGCAATGATGACTTCTTTAGTAACCCTGGGGAAGGAGGCTGCTTCTACCCACTTGGTGAAGTAGTCGATCATGGTGAAGATAAATCGATGACCATTACTGGCTTTAGGCTCAATGGACCCAATCACGTTCATTCCCCACATCGCGAAGGGCCAAGGCGAACTTATATTGTGGAGTTCCCGTGGAGGGGCGTGTATAACATTCCCATAAATCTGGCACTGATAGCATCTCTTGATGTGGTCATTGCAATCAGCTTTGAGAGATAGCCAATAATGTCCCGTCCTGAGGACTTTCTTGACAAGGAGGGGGCCACTCATGTGGGGGCCACAGACTCCACCATGGATTTCATCCATAAGCCTTTGGGCTTGATCTTTGTCTAAACATCTGAGGAGACCTATTCCTGCATCTCTTTTGTAGAGCGCATCTCCACTCAGGTAGAATTTCATACCAAGTCGATGGATTAAGCCTTTTTCACGATCGGGCTCGCCTCGGTGGGTGTAGATCCATCTCTAGATATTCCTTGATATCTTGATACCAAGGATGTTGGATGGGAGGTAGCTCATCCGATACTTCTCGATGTAATTCCCATAAATTTGGGGCCTTTTGCGGGAAATCGTGACGCTTGGCAAGCGTTCCTTATTTGATATCTCTGAATCAAGGACGCTTAAAGTTGCTAATCGTCATAAAAGTCATTCCTATTACGAGGAATGTGTAGAAAGGAGATTTCTTCGAATTCCAAAGCCATCTTCAAAACCTGCCGATGGTAGGGCAGCAAATATAGTTCCTTGGTTTGATAGATAACGGTGGATTTTCTGATTACCAACTCCGAATCTCCAAAGACAGTTAACCGCCTGATGCCCATTGAACGGGCAAGTTTTAGCCCCATGAGACAGCCTTCATACTCAGTCGTATTGTTGGTGCTGACAAACTGTAATTTGACGGCAACGGGATACTGCTCCTCCGTACCAGATACTAGAATTGCTCCAGCTCCAGAACCTTCAATATTAACAGTTCCATCAAAATACATCTTCCATGATTGTCGCAGCGTATCGTCTTGATGATATTCTTTGCCTTTATCATTACTCCTTCATCGGGGAAATATGTTTCCAAGGGTTTAAAATCCCCTGAAGGTGCGGCGGCCAGTTGATCCGCAATTCCTTGACCTTTGATGGACTTTTGAGTCACATATACGATGTTAAATTGTTGTAGGATTAACTGCCATCTGGACAGCCGGCAATTTAACATGGGTTTGTTGAACACGTACTTGAGAGGATCCACGCGGGATATGAGATGGGTTGTGTAACCATGGAGGTAATGTTGTAACCTCATGGAAACCCATGCTAAAGCACAACACGTCTTTTTGATTAGAGTGTACTTGTGTTCACTGCTGCTGAACCTTTTACTGAGGTAATAGATAGCTCGTTCTTGGCCTCTATCGTCCTTCAGTCCCAGCATGCAGCCCATAGCGTTGTCACTTATGGACAGGTACATGAACAGAGGAATATCATCCCTGGGTGGTACCAAAATGGGAGCTTTGACTAGCTGTTTCTTGATTGTAAGGAAGGCCTTTTGACACTCATCATTCCATTTCATGGATGAGTTCTTCCTTAATATCTTGAAGATTGGCTCACAGGTTGCTGTGAGTTGGGAGATAAACATGCTAATGAAGTTGATTCTTCCCAAAAATCCCCATATTTCCTTCTCTGTTTGAGGAATGGGCATTTCTGTGATGGCTTAGATTTTGGCAGGATCCAGCTCAATCCCTTTGTGGCTGACTAGAAATCCTAGCAACTTACCTGATTTAACGCCAAAGGCGCATTTAGCTAGATTCAACTTCAAGTTGTACTTACGCAACATGTTGAACAACTTTCTGAGATGGTCTATATGATCATCCTCCTTCCAGGACTTGACAATGATGTCATCCACATAGATCTCGATCTCTTTGTGCATTAAGTCATGCAAAAGAGCCATCATAGCTCGTTGATAAGTGGCTCCGGCATTGATGAGGCCGAATGACAACCGTCTATAGCAAAAGGTTCCCCAAGGCGTGATGAAAGCAGTTTTCTCACGATCTTCCTCGGCTAACCATGATCCGATGGTACCCATGAAAGCAATCAAAGAAAGGAGTACATGTCGTATTGCGCAGTATTGTCAATAAGAATGTGGATAAATGGCACGGGAAAACTATCTTTTAAGCAAGCTTTGTTCAAGTCCCGGTAATCCATGCAAACTCGCACCTTCCCTCCAGGTTTAGGTAAGGGCACGATGTTGGATATCAACTCAGGATATGTAGACACCATGATGACGCCAGCTTGAAATTGTTTCACAATTTCTTCTTTCACCTTTAAACTCCACTCAGGTTTCAATCGCCTGAGCTTTTGCTTGACTGGATTAAATCCCTCTTTAATGGGAAGGCGATGAAGGACAATATCAGTGGGCAAACCCACCATGTCTTCGTGAGACCATGCAAACACATCCTGGAATTGGGTTAATAGCGTAACCATGTCATTCCATTGGTTTGGGGTAAGGTCTGAACCAATCTGGATTAACTTAGGGCTTTCTAAAGTTCCGAGATTGAAAGAAGTGGTTTGATCATGGTTGGGTTTAGGTCTGTCTTTGACCTATTCTTGAATTTCTGGAGGCACCTCAATGTCATCTTGTATATCCATCAAGGCTGAATTCATCTCTACATCAAAGGTACAATCCTTGTGGAGAAGAGGCACCGTATCAGCAAGTACAGGCACATCTAAGTTCAGAGTCCTAAAACAAAATATGCTTTCACTTAGTATATATAAAATGTGTTGATCATACACAGTGTTAGCATATACTGGCAAAATAAATTGCTAATAATGTACAAAAAAGTAAGCAGTTATTATATCTACAGGGCAGAAAGAGTTTCTGCCCACTTTACCCTTGACGACCAATGCAAGGAATGTTGTTCCAATTGGCAAGGGCAAAGTCCGGGTGGACCGCAGTGATGGAGGGATTGTCATCATCCTCCCTATCCCGAATGATGGCCATTACTTCTGGGCAATCATCGTCTGGGGTATATCTGTTGGTATGTTCGTTATGAACAATGATGCGTATGCCTAACATCATTCGGATGACTTCTTACTTGATTCTTCGTTCCTCCTCTTTCACTGCGGGATTTGGAACAAAGACTTCTTTCTCCTTTACCGGTACCAGCTTGGGAAATAACATAGCCATTACATTGGTTGGCACCTTTATAGGAGGTTATGTGGACTTAGAGTTTAAAGGCGAAGATGAACGCCGCATAGTTGAAGCTGAAGGAATCTGTTGATGCTTATGAGGATTCCTATGACTAGAACTGGCAGGGTAGCCTAGCCCAGCTGTTCCAGTTTGCCTGTTGGGTACTTAATACCCTGGCAATCTTTACCCAGCCCTTGTCCCGATTTATGACCCAATGACATCATTTCTTGAGTAGTCGACATTACCTCGGCAGAAATCTTGGGCTCGGGCAATGGCATTCCAATAGCATGGTATTGGGTATTTCTTACTTCCAAAGCATGAAAACTGACTGGTTCCACATCTGTATTGGCATTGATGAATGGCATGTCTCCGTGCTGAGGAATCTCTGGTTCAGCGTTGACCGTGACCAGGCTATTGTTGATAATGTATTTCAACTGTTGGTGAAGAGTGGAGGGGACGGCCCCAGCCATATGAATCCATGGTCATACCAAGAGCAGGTTGTATCCTGAATCTATTTTGAGCATATGGAAAGATACGCAGAATGTATGAGGACCAATTTCTATTGCAGCTCAATTACTCCGACCGAATTCCGGCGGGCTCCATCAAAAGCTTTGATGATGGTATGGCTACTCCGAATTCGGTTGAGATTGATGTTCATCTTCACCAAGGTAGCATATGGACAGATATTTAGAGATGAACCTCCATCTATCAAGACTCCAGCTAGCATGTATCCGGAGGATAAGACCGCAATGTGCAACGGCTTGCAATGACCGGTCCCCTCGGGTGGTATGTCATCATCAATGAAGGATATCACATTGTTGTTGAAAATGTGATCAACCAGATGTTGAAATTTTTTCGTATCAACTGATGTTGGTAGATAGGCTTCTTCTAAAACCTTCAACAAGACCTTCCGGTGATTCTCGGAAGTTAGGACCAAGTCCAAAATTGATATCTGTTGTGGAGCTTCTTTCAAGCTTAAAACCACCTTAGCTTCGTGATGACCCATAGTGCGGAAGAATTTTTCAATCTTCTCCATGGGTATTTTCCCCTTTGATTTGGTGGTAGACTTCATCACCCGTTGGGGAAGATACAGTGGATTTTCCTTCGACACTGTAGCAGTTGTATGTGAGGTGGATCCTTCACCTTCTCCATAATTCCACGGAACTTTGCTCAAGCTAACAATGGGATATTGTGCTCTGTACGGCAAGTTGATTGGCTCGGGAGTGGCCACTTTCAAAGGATTGTTGCTTCCCTTGAGTTGAATTGTTGGCATTATGAGTGATTTGTTAACCCCATCAGCTTCAGTGGATATGACTGCTACCACACTCTTCCACTTAGTATGACCTGAATTCTCACTTGCACGTAACACGATGTTGTGTCCGCCTAGCGCAGACACACCACCATCGATTAGATTTTGGATAAGGTGGCGGAGTGCCCAGCATTCTTCTGTGTTGTGACCGCGAGACTGGGAGTGATATTGGCACACTCCATCAGAGTTGTACCGTCCTGAACGAGGGTTGATTGGAGGTAGGAGGGAACTTATCCTTCCTTCATTGATTAACATATGAAGGATTTCCTCCATAGGTTGGCCCAAATAGGTGAATTCCCTTTTGTTGGCAAAATCTCGATAGGCCTTGGCATTTGCTCTCTTTGTCACTTTATCTTCCAGCATTTCATTTTCTGAAAGTGACGAGGGAACATTCATGACAAGAGGTAGGAGACTGACATGCTCTTGGCTGATTAATTGATGTGTCACTTGATGCTGATAAGTCACCAATTCTGCCAATTGTTCAATTTGTTTGCATAAAGCTTTCAACTTTCGTTCCATTGTGAACTGGAACTTGGCATAATCCCATTTGTCATCACCGTCTTTGAGGGTCTGGGATGATTCATAGCTGAAATTGGAACTCTGTCCGTTGTTCCAATTGATCATGTTGACCTCTTCTTCTTTGTGCTGAGGAAGAGGGTTGTCTTGAACGTGAGGCTGATCTGGTTTGGTGACCACGATCTCTCTGTTGTCTATCAAGTCCTGGATCTTGTGTTTCAAGGCCCAACAATCTTGAGTATCATATCCAGGTGCCCCGGCATGATAAGTACATTTTCGAGCAGCATTGAAACCCCGTCCATTAGGGCTGGCTGGTGGAAGAAGATGCGTAATTTTCTTCTGTGTTGTCAGAAGATTAAGAATGTTCTCAAGGGTATCCCCTAAGGGTGTAAACACTCGAGGGTGTTTGACTTCTCCACCTTTTGGTATTGGAGGGTTCGTAGACTGTGCTTGAAAGGGAGTGTAGTTTCTCCTTTGAATAGGCATGTTCTGATTGCCTTTTTTCCCCTGTAGTATCAGGGAAACATCTTCCTCTTTCTTTTTATGGACCCTCCGGGGGTTGTTCCCATAATTTCTGGATTGGATGTGATCGAAGAATTGACTTTGAGTGCGACTAGGTCTTGAATTTTCCCGGACTTTAATCCCATCTCAGCCATCTCCCCATGTTTGACCATTTTAGAAAATGGTTTGCCGATGCCGGCTAAAACTCTCTCATAGAAAGGAGCTTCTTGTATGTCTATGAAAGTCATGATCATCTCTGATTCTGTCATGGAAGGACTAACTTGGGCAGCCAGGCGTCTCCACCTTTTTGAGCATACTCTCTGAAAGACTCGTTAGACTGTTTCTTGATCTTGGTAATTTGATACTGATCAAGAGCCATCTGAGTTTGAAAGCTGTATTGAGTGAGGAAAGCATGTGCTAGCTCTTCCCAGCTATGGATCTTTGAATTGTCTAATCTTGTGTACCACAACCGGGCTTCTCCAGTTAGACTTTTCTGGAACAATTGCATTCTAAGCTTTTCGTCCTCTGCATAAGATCCAAGTTCTCTAATAAACATCTTTAAATGTGTGTAAGGATCTCCTAACCCGTCATATTTTTCAAAGTTAGGAGTTTTAAACTTTTCTGGATAATGAACACCAGGAAAAATACACAGATCAGTATATGAAACACTCCCGTGTGTTCCAATTCCTTTAATAGCACGAAGGGTCTCTTCCATTTGGAGGACTTTCTTTTTGATGTCACCAGTGTTTGGATCTCCAGTGGGATGGGCAGCATCATGAGTTTTGTTGGTCGTATCTAACTGTAGTTCAGGTATTGTAATGACCTGGGTTCCTCCTTGTGTGGAGGATTCAAAGTATGTCTGGGTATTTTCCGACCTGTTTAGGCCGGTGTAATTCTTTGAGTAGAAACGACCAAATCATAATTTGTTTGCTTAATCCAAATCAAATTCTTTGCGAGAAACTAGATTAAGTTCAGTCAGTCGGATGATGACATGATTGACTGTAGGCCTGTTGCCTTTTTGGAGTTTGACCGGGTAGTAGGTCCGATTGGTTCCCTGCGAAAGACTTGCATAGTTTAGTCTTTAGGGAATGTGTATAATAATATGCTATGTGATGTGTCCATTTTAGGAATTTTATCCTGCAAAACGTATGTCAGCTGTTTGTAGCATGTTAATATGTATGTGTACACATTTCTTCATATTTCTCATTACATGGAGATAGATATAGAATGCAATTACAAGTAATTGTGTTTACAAGTAATTTGAAATGAGAGCATGAAGAGACTTTCCTCCGTTTTAGGTTTATCAGAGGCTGACCTATCTTAGGCTACTCTCGCGGCTTTTTGGCATGAAGGTTCCCAAATCATCGCAATCTACTTGACGGGAAGTTAATCCGGTCTTTCAACTGGAGCGAATTTGGGTGGTGCCTTTCCTGAGCCTCGGAGAATTAGTCTTCTCACGAGTCCAGTAATCAAACACCGACTGGATAGCCTCCTGGTGGAGGGACCACACAACATATATTCATATACATCGCGTCTCACCGTATGAAAAATGATGACATGTCTTGAGCACTAATATCATGAATCGAGATATGGTGCGAAGCACTAATATCACAAGCAGATATGGTGCGAAGCACTAATATCACAAGCAGTTATGGTGCGAAGCACTAAGTTCAATAAGGAAATGCATTCGTACATATTCATCAAAATGTAAATGCAACATCCACACACAAGCAGATAACAGTTTTGAAAAGATTGTAATAGCGGCTTAAGTCATCTTACTGGAGTCCCCAGCAGAGTCGCCACCTGTCGACGTCGGGATTTTTAGATGTCCCTTTTCGTTACTTGTTCTTTGGTGTTCTCATTTTAGGTGAGATTTGTTTGAAAAAATAAATGAAAAAGGTCCGACATGTATAATGTCGATGATGGACTGTTAAGAGTCGCCATTGGTTTTTAAATGGTTGTACCAACACAAATGAGAAAAGGTTTGCACATTGACCCAGATGATGTGACAATGCTAAATCGGGTTCGGTGAAACCGAGAGATTCATTAGGGTCAGGGACTTGGTTATCTGCGGAGGGAAGGTGTTAGGCACCCCAGAGCATCCGTGTTACCACACGGCCGCCTCTTTTTTCAAGAAACTATTATCTGAATGTGTGTGTGTGTGGGGGGGTCGATGTGCTTTGTTATTTGGAAGTAGTCAGAGGCTTCGTTCGAACCTATGTACACGTGGTTTGAATTTATGTAAAAATTCAATTTTAGCAAGATATAGCAATGATGTTTTATAAAAAGGTTTTTCAAACCACGATGCTCAATAGTAATTGAGACCTTTTACACTCCCATTTTATTAAGTGTTAAAGCGATTGATTTTATTTAACAAATGTGAGGCATTCAAATGCGAAAATAATGTACAAAAGTAATGTCGACTTCCTCGTGGGTATGGAAACCATCCGAGGAAATTCAGACACCTTGAGAATAATTTACAAAAGTCGCTTACGGTGAAAATGTCCATCACGGAACCGAATCTAGATCCAATGGGCTGAATCTGTGATCACATGATTCTTAAAGCACTGAGATACCGCATAATTTGTATGAAAGCGATAGCGGTATATATATAAAAAGCTGTAAATATATATATATGAGACAGGGATCACCAACCACGAAGCACCTCCATGGGGATCGAAAAAGTAAATAAAGTCATAAAAAGTATCAACCGCCACTACGGAGAAACTCCAAAGTGACAAAACATATAAATGAAGTCAGTAATCTGATTGAACCACCACGAAGGAAACTCAGGTGGGGACGAAATGTAAATAAAGGTGTAAAAGCGATCAACTCGCCACGAAAGAAAACTCCAGTAGGATTTAATATATATATATATATATATATATATATATATACAAAAGCAATAAACACACCGAATGTAAAATCCGAGCTCATCGAACAAAGTTCGACAACATTTCATATATATAAATATATATATACAAAAGCGAGTAAACGCATATGGATGTAAAATCTGTGCTCATCGAATGTAGTCAGACCACGTTCATATATATAAATATATATATATATATATATATATATATATATATATATATATATATATATATATATATAAGCAAGTGTAGTTAACGACCGGATGTAAAATCCAGGCTCATCGAATGCAGTCCGACCATATATATATATATATATATATATATATATATATATATATATATATATATATATATATATAGTAAGTAAACGCCCGCATCAAGTCTAGGCTCATCAAACAAAATTCGACACACAGTTAATATATATAAATGTATATATATATATATATATATATATATATATATATAAAAGCAAATAAACGCCGCATCAAAATCTAGGCTCAATCGAGGCATAACTCAATAATGTTAGTCAATATATATATAAATATAATATATATATATATATATAAGCTGAAACAAAACCACGGACCAAAGTCCGGACAAATGCGTGCAACACGACTCTCAACGTGAAGAAGGGTGTGTGCAGAGATGAAGAGAAAAACTCTAAAGTGTGTGAGAAGGCTTACAGTTGACTGCCAAAGAAGACTTCTATATCTTTAGAGTGGGTAAACACTGGCTTTTGTAGATACAAAAGGGCTATATATGAGCTCACATGTGTTTAAAATGAGAAAGTACACTGCATGGGGTGAGTGCAGAGCAAATTGGGCAGGACTTCCTCGTCGTTTTCTCTTTCAAAATGGCCACCCCAAGCCCTCTATTTATATAGGGTGGAGCCAGCAGTGTACTGCTGCCGCCGGGATGCCCCGGCGGTGTGGATCTCTTAGTGTGTCGGGCAAATACATACACTTTCGGATAACGTGTTGTTAAACTTCTATTGTTCATAACTTTCAATCCGGGAGTCCAATGGAAGCGTGTCATACCATTCCGAAAAGCTCTTTCTGAGAGCTACACAATGACATAGGATTTGCCCTTTTTTGATTCCAGAAAGATACCGAAATAGCATTCCGGGTTTCAGTCAAGCAGTCCGTTGAGCTGTTTTGCGTAGTTTATGCGCTCAAAAGTTAAGATATGATTCTTGTGGGACTTCTATTGAAGTAATTTGAGTTGAAATGAGTTGATTTGATGTGAGTTGAAGTTGAGTTGGCAAAATGACTATTTTGCCCCTCCTGGGGTTATCTCCGGTTTTCGCGCAGTTGCAACAGTGTTTTCTCAGGATTATCTCTGAGGTTGACTTGATGTTGACTGTGACTGTCCTCAGTGTTATCTCTAAAGTTGGCTTGTGTGACATCCCAGATTTTTAGAAATTATAAATGAGAATTTTACAAATAAAAGTGTTATTTATGAGATATGTTGGGTGTGAGTATGTGTATGTCATATATTGTAGAATATGTGAATTGATGTGAAGAGAATGTTATATATTAATTTTAATATATATAAATATTTAATTGAATTATTTATTGAGTTAAATAAATAAATTTTGTTTTGATTATAGAGTAATGTAATTAAGTGTAGCAGATTAATTAAATGAATATTTAGTATTTAATTTAATTAATATAATAATTTTATATTTAGTTCTAATTTAATTGAGATAATTAAATTAGATGAATTATCATGATGATTGTTACACAAAATTATAATTAACAAGTAAATATAATTATGTGACAATTTGATGAGATTGATTGATGTTAAACTACTTGATTAATTAAAATAATGAGTATTTGCCAAACATGGTCTTAGGCTTTTCAAGTTCAAATTGGTGTAACCTATGTATTAACTAGTAATTAGTATATCTAATAATTACTAGGAGTTACATATATTATATATTACTAGTATTGTATATTATATGTATATACTACAAGTTAGTATGTTAGTTTTAGAAAACAAACCAAAGAAAGAAGAAGAGATTTAGAGAGAGTTGTAGGAGAAGAAGAAGAGGAAGAAAAAGAAGAAGAAGAGAAAGCTTTGAGAAGACAAAACAAGCCACATCATCATCATCTCTATCTCTCTCTTAAATTCATACTAATAAAGTTATAATCTAAATTCCTTGGTATAATTATATTTTTATGTTCTTCATAATGTAGATAATTGTTATGTAGAAGTTGTATTGAGAAATTGAGAGAGATAGAGAGAAATAGAGGAATTGAGATGAGCTAGAAGAAGAAGAAAAAAAAAAGCTAGAAGAAGGTAACTTCTAAACTCTTATTTAATCCTTGATTTTTTTTGGGTAGATTTATGTTCTAGGGTAGTAGATCATGCTTAATCTGTTTGTATTGGTTTAATCTTGGATTATCAAGAATCAAACAAGAGGATTCAAGAAAGAAAATGAAATGGAAAGAAAATTTGAAGAACAAAATTCGTAGGTTTTTAGTAATTGTGGACATATCTTGTGAAATTCATACCTCTTTGGGTATAATGAGTTAGAAAGTGAGCCTTATATCAAATCGAAGATATGGAAGTAAGCTATATTCTGAAAGTGGAATAACATGAAAACTCTTTGTAGATTTCTTGCAATGTCTGTTTTAGTAAGGCTGGTCCGAAGGGAAAATAATCTGTCCAGAAAATCAAAACTGTTACGATTTCTGACTTTGAAAAATTCATATATATTCGTGTGTTTTGAATCTGAAGAAATTTAAAACTGCAAAGTTGTAGATATGGAAGTTTGCTAGCTAAACTCGCGTGATTGAGCCATTTTATGGACCGGATCATGTCCGAAATAAATTGTTTAGTAAGGATGTCCAGAAAATGAAATTTTCTAGACTAGTTGATGAATTATAGAATCTGGTTTAGATGGATAAAGGTCTGACATTAAGGCCTAGATGAGGTTGTAGTACACTGAGTAAGGGTTAATTCTATATAAGAAGGAACAAAAATGGACATGTAACGAACGAGTTACGTTAAAAACAAAAACAACGTTTTGTTAAAGAAATTGTGAAGATGAGTTTTATAATTCTGTTTGAATTAAGATTTTGGGTGATGATATATTTTGATGATTAAAAATATGTTTTGACATATGTAATGAGTATAGATATGTGTTATCATATTCTATGCATAATTAACCATTTAAGATCAAGAGTTGAGATAAGTTAATGTGTGTACATAACGTGCTCGATAAAATGCCTAAGAGTAATAATGTTTCTAAACTTTGGTATACAAAGTGTCTAACTAATGGCTAATATTGGATATGAAATCGAAAATGGTAATTTTTAATTTATGAAGGAAAACTAAACATGTAAACAATGTGTTGAATACGCATTTTTGAAACCAAAGTGGTATAATAAAATGGTGTGATATACGCATATTAAACTACAAGTGTGATAGTCTAGCATGTGTGGTGATGAAAATGAAAAATAAAACCGAGTTGCATATAAAATAGTTAGATGTCTATAAAGACATTATAAAGGATAATAAGATAAAGTAAGGTCTTAGAATAAATTTGACCATGAGATTGGGTATTGATTTTATTTATTATCAATCTCACATACAATGTAGGTTGTGCAAGGACGTGAAGTATTAGCGTGTTGATAAAATGCCTCAGAAGGCAAGTCTTTCAGCCTTTTTTGCTATGTGAACTTGATGATGAACCGCTTTAAAATTTTAGTGTATGATGTATTGTATATATCAAAAGTATGAAATGTGAAAGTCAATCATGACTATGATGATTGAATCTATGAATGTTGATTGAGTAAGGAACTCAATCTTTATAGTTGTTATGTGAACTATAACATGTATGCTATGTTTGTTTATGATTATTCTTGTATGTTGAGCATGTTATTATGTACTTACGTGATGCATGAAAATCGTTAGATTTTGCTTTGAAATTTGTCGAGCTCATTCTTTCAAATAACCATTTTTGCAGATTCAAGAATTGAAGGTAACGCTATTATGTGCTACTTGATTGTTATGGATCAAAAGTGATATATGAAGATTTAATATCCTAGCTAAGTTGTTATTCTTGTAAACCATGTCTAATGTTTCAATAATGTATTAATGTTGAATTGTAATATTATTTTTTTGCGAATGTAAACTATTGTAGTATTAAAATGATTACGAGATATTTAGATGTAAAGGTTGAATGTTTTGGGAACGAGGATAGTTTGTAATAGAAAATTTTAATTATTCCTCAAATTTTAATGGTTGTATTATCGTTTAATGATGTAAAATTAGAGGTTGAATGTATTATTAACGACCGAAGTCGAGAATTAAATTGTATGAATTTTGGGGTCGTTACAGCTTGACCTCCTGGGCTATCTCCAAGCTTTGATCTTGATCTCCCGGGGCTATCTCCGGGGTTGAAACTGACTTTCCCCGGGTTATCTCTGAGGTTGGAAACTGTTTTCTCGGGGTTATCTCCGGGGTTGGAAATTGGATCTCCTGTGGCTATCTCCGGGGTTAAAATTGATGTTGTGGTCCTCCAATGTTATCTCTTGAGTGTGAAAAAGACGCGTTTGCCCTCCTGCATGGTTAGTAACAGGAAAAGAAAATTTTGAATGTCTACAAACACTTATTACTCTAATAACATCATTTTGATCATGTTAACATTAACCACCTATTTTTATAATTTTTTTAAAAAATATTTTTACAAAATTTCTCCTAAATTTGAGAACTTTACTATTCATGTTATGATTATTTATTTATTATTATTTTTTATATAAAAATATCAAGTTATCTCATTAAGAGGGTGTTGACATGTGCACATCTTAAAATGATAGTTACACACTCAAATATGTAAATAGACTATATTACCCTTTAATATATTTATGAAAGTAATTAACCATATACTATTTATCTAGTTTGCCTTAATTTTATTATACATCATACTTCCAATTAGATAAAATGTTTGTACACTTAGTTACCGTTTAAAATTTAATTCTCAACCATATATGAAATTGAAATACTATATTAACCAATTATCTTCTTAATTATAGCATTATTTTTAATTTGAGATATTTCTAACATAATTTATTGAAATTTGGAACTAAATATTAGAACACATAAATATTTAAGAAATGAAAAATAAAGATATTTTTAACATAATTTATTGAAATTTGGAATTAAATATTAGAACGCATAAATATTTAAGAAATGAAAATAAAGTTTTATAAGTGTAAAACTTCTTATTCGTATAGTTTAACATGATATATAATTTAATTTGCAATCTTATCAAAGTGATTATCCAATAGTTAATTGGTCTATTTAATTCAAAAGATTTTATTTTGACTTGAAATCAATTCACAAAAATTTAAAATTCAAAGAAAAATAAAAATAATAATTAGTCAATTGAATTTTAATTATTGTAAAATACAAAAATTATTAATTAAAATAGAAAAATTATGAATATGTTGATTAAATTTTTATTAATTAAAGATAATATAGTCTCTTTGATGTATATATATATAAAAAAATACAATAATCAATTTAAAATGTTCATATATCACTATCCCATTAAAATATCATTTCTCCAAATGTAAACCGTCTATATATATACATACCCCTTGCCATATGTCATCTATAAAAATCTGGTGTACTTGTTCTTCTTTAGAGTTCAGACATATTTCAGATATTGCTTCCTTATGGGTAAGGATCTTGGAAGTTAGATTTTGATGATGCACAAAATAGAATTTGTACAGACACCAATCAAGTAATTATAAAAGCGGTAATAAAAATAAGAAATAAGACAAGTATTAAAGTGGTTCGGTCAAATTGACCTAGTCCACTGTCGAATGGCAATAGTCGCCTGGCACTTTATATTATATCAAGTGTGTTGGAGAAAGTACAGAGAGTACAAGCTTAAATATATCAAAAGTGAGTTGCCTTCTAGTGATGGTGAGGCGTTCTATTTATAGCCGACCCCATGACAGTTTTGGGGTGGACAAGTAACCACTAAGACCACTACTTTAGTGGAGCTCCCCACTTCTTCCCAACGTGCCTGATAGTTGTCATGCTCTCCTTGAGATATGGGGACTAGGCCTGTCCACTTCTTTCGTTATGTGGGCGTGCGCAGTTTACTATTGATGGGCTCAATTAACCCAACTGTATGAACCACATCTGTTGGGCTTGCCAGACTTCTTGGACTTGGGCCTCTATTCCATATTGGGTTTACGAGATGAGCTGGATCCTTGGACTAGACCCATCATTTGCCCCCCAATTCCCTGCGTCCAACAGAACTTGGAGAGGTGGGCATTTCAGTCTAAATTTGGATTTCCCATAGAACTGAAAAAACTTCCGGGGGCCAAAACCTGCTCTTTGGAGGCTTTTTTGGGCTTTTTACAGTATATATCATGGCAAAGCCATGGCTTTTGTAGAGCTCGTCGATACGGTCGTTTTGATATATTACGGGCCCCGATCGGAGTTACAAAAGTTGAATAGTAGACGTACCTTTAAATTCGAATTTCCTTAGAAATTACTTTTCGTTTGTGACCTTCCTCTTCTCAGATAAACCCCTCTAGTTTGTGGGACTCCTTCTATCTCATTCTAAGTCATAAATTTGGGGGTTTTGTGTTCTGTTCTTTTCAGATCTCTTCTTAGTGAGATCAATGTCGAACAAAGGAAGAGAAAGCCATGGGAGTGGATTAACTGATGAAGTGAGCTCCCAAGAGGCTGCCATGGTGGATAACGTCGTGCACGACGCTGACGGGAGTGCAGATCCGTTTGGGCGAGCTAGTGGGCGAGCTACTGGTGATGGGTGAGCTGCTTTAGGTGACGGGCGAGCTGCTCTTGGTGTTGGATCTGCCCATTTGAGTGAACATGGGCGAGGAGCTGCTAGTGGGCGAGGACCTGCTACTGGGCGAGCTGCTCTAGGTGCTGGACCATCCCATTTGGGTGAGCAAAGGCGAGCTGGGCAAGCCTTGGGCGAGCAAGGGCTTGTTTTGGGCGAGCATGATCAAGTCTTGGGCGAGCAGGAGCAAGCTTTGGGCGAGCAAGGGCTTGTTTTGGGCGAGCAGGAGTTAGTCTTGGGCGAACAGGTGGTTTCAGATGATCACAAAGAGGTTGGGGGCGCTCCATCCAATGTGACTCAAGACCTCCCAAATAGTGGTTCAGGCCCTTCTTTAAGACCTCGAAAGATGAAACATAAAAGCAAATCAATCCCGGATGATGAAAGGCCTAAAGTAAGTACCCTTTTCAGCTCACTCAATTTCGATGATGATATTTCGAGACTTATTTCTACTTATCATATTCCACCTACAGTGTCGTGTTGCCGGGCCGAGAAAGGTGAATTTGCTTGCGATGACTCCTCCGGTGATATTGTTATTTATGAGGAGATGCTCGAGGTCGGGCTTAGGTTCCCCATGTCCCATCCCATTTGTCAAATTCTGCACTATTTTTATCTTACTCCAAGGCAGTTAGTGCCCAATGGTTGGAGAGTCTTGTTGGGTTTTCTCATATTGTGGAAGAAGGTGCATCACGAAGATGCTTCTCCCAAAGAGTTCCACGGGGCTTATAATTTGAGTGAGACTCCTGCACTAAATAGGGGCTGGTATTATTTTACTACAAAGAGTGGTATGGTGTTCACTGGGTTACGCTCCAATTTCCATGGTTGGAAATCTCGCTTTTTCTTTGTCGGCGGAGAATGGGCTACTGAGGCTGATAGGGACTTGGTTTCAATGCGTTGGGGTGCTACTAAGAAACCCGGTACGTTTTTGAATGTACTATTTTTTTTAATATATATATGTGCTCACCATCCCCTTGCAGGCATGTCAGTGCTCTCCAAAGAACAAGAGTCAAAGTCAGAGGTCAGAAAGCTCACCCCGACAAAAACCCAGCGTTCTTCGCTTAAGTGCGTGAGAAATGGAGGTTCTTCACCGAAATCAGGTGGTTCTTTGTTAAAGAGAAAAGGTATGTTGACTTACCTTGTGACTTATCTTTTACGAGATGATGGTCACTCAGATAACGTTTGTCTCATTTGCTGCAGTGGACAGGGCGGTGATTGGATCAATCCTCTCTGGGGACGCCAGTAGGGGCGTTCATCCTCCCAAGGTGGCGAGGACGGATGATGTGCACATCGAGGCGAACGCTCAACAAGTGACACCTTCAGTTGTGCCTTTTCGGTTGGTGACTTCGAGCGCTGCTCCTAAGACTTCCCCGCCTATAACTTCTGACCCAAATTTCACCCACCTCCCGCAGGAGCTCTTGTAGGGCAACCGATTCATCCGGTTTATATCAGGGATCCTCAAGTCATTAGAGAACGGCTTGGGAGATTTGTGGTTCCATCTGATATTCAGCGAATTAGTGCTTTGGGCACTGAGGGGGTTATCAACACATTTCTGGAGGGCTTGGCTCAAGTAAGGATCCCTCTTTTTTTTTTTTTTTTTTTTGCTTGGTCATTTTTCTGTCTTTTGTCTTCTCCAGATTTCTACAGCATCTGTATGCTTGTTCTCGAGGGCTCATTTTTATGGCCAATTGAAGCTTAACCACGAGGTCATGCATGTATGAGCTTCTTCGCTCGGGGAGGATTGTCGAGCTCAAGTCAGCGACAGGGCTTCTCGCCGAGATTTTGGCGACCAGTGGGAAGGCCGCGCTTAGTGAGGTAGCTTGCTCGAAGGCTGAAACAGATCTTTCGGCTATCCATGGGAGGGCAGTTAAGCTTGAGGCTGAGCTTTTGGCAACCCGTAAGAGGGATGCGCTCAGGGACGTGGAGCTTGTTGAGGCCCATGAGAGGGTAACTAAGCTTGAGACTGAGTTTCACAACCGTGAGAGGGACGCGCTCAGGGAGGTTGCATGTTCGAGATCGAAGGTAGAATTGAAGGCAGCTCAAGAGAGAGCTTCTCAGGCTGAAGCAGATATGGAGTATGCTGTTGCAGGTGCATTGATTGATGGCTATGAGGAACTTCGGGGGAAAATCTTTGCTTCTTTCCCCGATATTGATTTCTTAGGTTTTGTGCCAACTGAGACGCCTGACGATGGAGGTTCTGAAGATGCTAAGGATGATGAGGACGACTATGATAGTAGTTAGAGTGCTAAAGACTTTTGATTTTTTTTTTTTTTAAGAAAGGCAGTATGTGTCCTTACTTTTTGTACTGATACTCCTTTGAAATTGAATGAAAAATGCAATCTTTTGGAGTAAAAAATAGGAAATTTCATTGCTGACCCAGAAAAGGTGTTTTAAACACTGGATAATAATCCTAAAATAGACAAATAAAACCAAGTCCCTAACTATGCTACTATTACTTCTTCAAGGTGTCACTGGAAATACCTCTTCAAGTGCTCAGCATTCCATGGATGAGGTAAGACCTTCCCTTCGAAAATCTAGATCTTGTAAGTGCCAGGTCTCACCACTTCTGTTACAAGGTATGGTCCTTCCCAATTTGGTCTCAGTTTTCCTTCGCGTGAATCCTTAGTGGCGAGGATCACCTTCTTGAGGACCCAGTCTCCTGGTTGGAAGGAACGAGGCTTCACGCTTGAGTTGTAGTACTTTGTCATGCGACGCTTATACTCTGCGTTGCGGACCACAGCCATCTCCCTTGCCTCCTCCACCAAGTCGAGGTTGATGCGGAGTCCTTCCTCATTGGTGGTAGAGTCGTGGTGTTGGACCCTTAGAGAGTTCACCCCGATCTCTACAGGGATGACCGCTTCAGTTCCGAAGGCTAGGGAAAAAGGGGTTTCCCCAGTTAGAGTTCTTGGCGTGGTTCGGTAGGCCCACAATACGCCTGGGAGTTCATCGACCCAAAGCCCCTTCGCCTTTTCAAGCCTTGTTTTTTAAATTCATGTAAGACCGTTTCTCACCATGACTTCGCTTGTCCATTTGCTCGTAGATGAGTTTGGGCAGAAGTCTTGTTGCTTTATTTGAAGGTCGAAAGGTATGAATTTAGCAAATTGTTGTCGAATTGCTTACCGCTGTCACCGATAATGGAGTGGGGTATCAAGCGCGGCATACTATATTCTTCCAAATAAAGTCTTTAATCTTTACATCCGTGATTTTTGCTAAGGCTTTCGCCAAATTTCACTTGGTGAAGTAATCGATCGCCACCACCAACTTAACTTCAGACCGTCCTTTGCTCGGAGGCAACGGCCCTAGAAATGTCGATGCCCCATTTAGAGAAAGGCCATGGACTTGTAATGGTTGTTAGCTCTTCTGGTGGTTGCCTGGGTACGGTTGAGAAGCGTTGACACTTGTCACACTTCCTGGAGAACTCATGGGCGTCCCTTACCATAGAAGGCCAGAAATAACCTTGCTTGAGTGCTTTGTGGGCGAGGGATCGTCCTCCAGAGTGGTTCCCACATATTCCTTCATGGATCTCTCGCAAGGCATAGTGAGCTTCTTCGGGTGAAAGGCACCGGAGCAATGGCAATGAATAACCTTTCTTGTACAAAGTGTCTTGCAGGATGGTGAACTTAGAAGCTCTCATTCTCAGCTTCCTAGCTTCTAAAGGGTTATCCGGCAACACACCTTCTCGGAGATACGCCCTTATTGGGGTCATTCAGTTTGATTCAGTCGATGCACAGTTGACATTCGTGGTTCCCGAGTCCATCATGCTTGGTTCGAACTGGTGACCAATGAATATCGGTCCTCCTGGTGGGGTTTCCAAGGAAGAGGCAAGCCTTGCAAGTGCATCGGCAGCCATGTTGTCTTCCCTGGGAATGTGGCAAATCTGGAAGTGTTTAAACTTTTTCATCATGCTTCTTACCATGCCAAGATATTCTTGCATTTTGGCTCCTTTTGCTTCGAACTCGCCCTTCACTTGATTGACTATCAACTGAGAGTCGTTATAGATAACGAGATGTTGAGTCTCCATCTCAATTGCCAATCTTAATCCAGATAGGAGGGCTTCATATTCCGCCTCATTGTTTGAAGCAATAAAGTGGAGCTTTACTGCATACTTGAGAACGGTACCATCTGTGCTGATCAAGATCAGACCTACTTCGCCTCCATCGCTGGTCGAGGAACCGTCTACATAGAGTTTCCAATATGGAAGAGAGCAGGGCTCGGAGATTAAATAGGGAGACTGGACGCCAGGATTGGGAACTGGAGCTCCAGTCTGGGTCCTTTGGAGCGTCTGGTCGTCCGAAAATGTTATGTGGGCATTTGGGGAGGGAGTCTGGGCGCTCATCATGATGGTCTATTCGCTTGGGATGGTCTGTGTGCCAAGTTCGGGTGTCTGATCTTCGTTATGCTGTTAAGCGCTTCCATTAACCATCTCCAAACTGGGTGAGATGGGAATTTTGTTGTTCTCCGTCTCTGCCGGTGTCAGCTCAGCAACGAAATCCGCCAGTGCTTGTGCTTTGATGGCTGACCTTGGTTAATACTGTATGTCAAATTCACCAAGCTCTACTGCCCATTTAAGAAGTCTCCCAGATACATCGAACTTTCCCATGACTCTTTTCAGAGGTTGATCCGTGATGACAACAATGATGTGACTTTGGAAGTAATGTTATAACAGTCTCGCTGTTGTGATTAAAGCGAGCGCCAATTTTTCTAGGCTTGAATACCTGGCTTCTGCTCCTCGGTATGCTTTGCTTACATAGTAGATTGGCTTCTGTGCTCCGTCATCGTTCTTGATGAGGACTGAGCTTACTGCCGATGGGGAGGCAGAAAGGTACAAATATAACACCTCGCCTGGTGTGGCATGCGAAAGGAGAGGAGGTGCAGCCAAATAGGCTTTGAGTTTTTGGAATGCCTCCTCAGCTTCATGTCCCCACTCAAAAGCTTTTCGAAGAATTTTAAAAATGGGTAGACACTTATCTGCAGACTTCGAGACGAACCTGTTGAGTGCTGCAATTCTTCCGTTGAGACGTTAGAGCTCTTTGGTTGAAGTGGGTGATTTCATGTCGAGAATGGTTTTGATCTTGTTGGGGTTTGCTTCAATTCCCCTCTGGTTGACCATGAAGCCCAGGAACTTTCCCGATCCTACGCCGAAGGCACACTTCTCAGGATTTAGCTTCATGCGGTATGATCTAAGAACATTGAAGGTCTCTTGAAGGTGGTTAATATGATCTGCTGCGGCGAGGCTCTTTACCAGCATGTCATCAACGTAAACTTCCATTGTTCGCCCAATTTGAGCCTGGAACATTTTGTTCACCAATCGTTGATAGGTTACTCCTGCGTTCCTCAACCAGAAGGACATGACCCTGTAGCATTATGTCCCTTTAGGAGTGATAAAAGATGTCTTCTCCTGGTTTGGGGGATGCATGCTAATCTGGTTATACCCGGAGTACGCATCCAGGAAGGTGAGCAACTCATATCCTACGGTGGCGTCGATGAGGAGGTCGATCCGTGGTAACGGGTAGCTATCTTTTGGGCACGCCTTATTAAGTTATGTGAAGTCAACACATAGGCACCACTTCCCATTAACTTTAGAGACCATCACCACGTTGGAGAGCCATTCAGGATATGCTACTTCTCTGGCTGCTCCATTATCTATTAACTTTTTCACTTCCTCATCCATGGCTTGGGCCCTTTTAGTGGAAGCACTCCTCAGCTTTTGGCGAACTGGTTTATGACGCGGGTCAACGTTAAGACGGTGTGTGGCCACTTCTGGGTTGATGCTCTCCAAGTCTGTATGTGACCATGCAAAGACATCCATGTTATTCTTTAAGAAGTCTGTAAGTTGGTGAACTAGCTCTTTACTGAGGGAAGAGCTAATGTACACCCTTCTGTCTGGGTGTTCCTTGTCCAAGACTACAGGGGTGAGCTTCTCGACGGGCTCTCCTCTTTCTATGGTGGAGTCATCCCTTGGGTCAAGTACCTCGACCTGTAATGTCTCCTCTGGCTTCCTGGTCTTCATGGAGGAGACATAGCACTCCCTTGCTGCTACCTGGTCTCCTCTGACTTCTCTGACTCCATTTGGGGTTAGAAAGCGAAGGATAAGATGATAGGTGGAGGGGATGGCCTTCAATGTGTTAAGAGCAGGTCGTCCTAGTATGATGTTATAGGCTGATGGGCAGTCTATAACTAAGAAATTAACCATCACTGTAGATCTTTTTGGTGCTGCTCCGACTGTGATTGGTAGGGTGATGGACCATAGGGGATATATCTTCTCCCCTAAGAAACCCATGAGGGGAGATCTGATAGGCTGCAATCTCTCCCTGCCCAGTTTGAGCTTGTTATATGCTTCTACAAACAAGATATCGGCAGAGCTGCCAATCCACCAGAATTCTGCGTACTTTAAAATTGGCCACGGTCATGGTGAGCACCAGGGGGTCGTCGTGTGGGTGCTGAATTCCCTTAAAGTCCTCATCTGAGAAAGAGACGACTTCGCTGGCATCTTGTCTGGGCATCTTAGACAGGCGACCCTCATCGGGGTGCCTTGCTTTTCTTACGTGTGCCTTCATGGCAGACAGCGACTCTCCCCCGCCTGCGAATCCTCCCGAGATGGTATGAATCTCCACCACTGAATGTTGATCCTCTTGGTTACGAGTTGGTGATGGTGCCTGTCTTCTACCAGTAACATATTGGCATAGTTGACCACAGTGAATAAGATCTTCAATTTGTCTCTTGAGTTCGTAGCAATCGTCGGTGTCATGGTCGTGGTCGCGATGAAAACGATAATACTTGTTCGGGTTTCTGCAATTCGGAGGAGACTTCATCCTCGCTGGCCACTTTATGGCGGGGTCATCCTGGATCTGTAAAAGAATGTGCTCGACGGTGGCATTTAGGGGAGTGAAAGGTCGTCGATCTTTCTGAGGAGCAGGACCGAGTCTGTCTTTGGCGAACACCCTCTCTGTCCTGCTTGATTTGCTGTCAGTTTCCTTCTTGTCGTCCCTATCTCTTCCTTTTCTCTTCTCTCCTACTCTAGAAGATTCACCTCATCTGGCCTTCGTGACGTCCTCAGCATTCATGTATTTCTGGGCCTTTGCTAGTAGCTCAGTCATGTTCCTTGGTGGACTGAGAAAAGAAAACTTGACGAGCGGAGGCCTCCCAAGAAGGCAGTCATGGTTACTTTGTCATCAGGCTCTTCGACCTGAAGTACCTCCTTGTTAAAACGAGTGAGGTAATCTCTTAGGCTCTCATCTCTGTCTTGTTTTATGCTGAGAAGGTGTGTGACAGGCTTTTGATGACGTCGCCCCCCAATAAAGTGGGACACAAAAGATCTGCTCAACTCGGCAAAGGTTGAGATGGAAGCTGGAGAGAGCTTGGCAAACCACTGTCGAGCGGAGCCCCTCAAGGTAGTTGGGAATGCCCTGCACATAATTTCATCAGGAATGTTATGGAGCTGCATCAGGGTTTTGTAGGTTTCGAGATGGTCTAACGGATCTTTCGTTCCGTCAAAAGTCTCCACAGATGGCATTTTGAACTTTTGAGGGAGTGGATAGTTCACCACGCCAAGCTTGAAAGGCGCGTGTCTGTCTCTTCCTACCAAGTAGTCCACGGTTTCGGTCCTCGGGCCTTCACGGCGCTGAAAACATCACCTAGTTGGTTCTCGCACTTCCTTGATTTTCTCATCCCAATGATTAAAGGCTCTCCGGAATGATCATGGGACGACTTCCATGCTCCACGCCCTGGTTCTCTCCTTCATCTTCTTAGAGATGAGGACCTCCACCTTAGGAAGCGGGAGGAGGAGGGGTTGATCATGATGGGCTTCCCCGTGTGGAGCTCCTTGATGTCCAGGGGTGGAGCTCCTCAGTGGTCCTTCTTTATTCGCACTCCTCCTCTTTGTCCCATGACGAGTGAGTCGCAGATTCATCTCTTTGGTTTTGGGTAGCCAATCGTTGCATGGTCTCCAAAGATTTCTTTGTGGATTTGGAGTCAAGTATTTGAGACGGGGTTGGTGTGGAGGAGCACCTCCTCTAGTCGTGGATTGTCTTGAGTTGGTTCATCGACTTGGTTGTGATCGCCATCAAGCGTAGACGTTTAAGGTGAAAAACTTTTCGTTTCCCACATACGGCGCCAAACTGATGATGCACAAAATGGACTTTGTACAAACACCAATCAAGTAATTATAAAAGCGGTAATAAAAGTAAGAAATAAGACAAGTATTAAAGTGGTTCGGTCAAGTTGACCTAGTCCACTGTCGAATGGCTATAGTCGCCTGGCACTTTATATTATATCAAGTGTGTTAGAGAAAGTACAGAGAGTACAAGCTTAAATATATCAAAAGTGAGTTGCCTTCCAGTGATGGTGAGGCGTTCTATTTATAGTCGACCCCGTGACAGTTTTGGGGTGGACAAATAACCACTAAGACCACTACTTTAGTGGAGCTCCCCACTTCCTCCCAACGTGCCTGATAGTTGTCGTGCTCTCCTTGAGATATGGGTGTGGGCGTGCGCAGTTTACTATTGATGGGCTCAATTAACCCAATTGTGATGAACCACATCTGTTGGGTTTGTTAGACTTCTTAGACTTGGGCTCTATTCCGTTATTGAATTTACGAGATGAGTTGGATCCTTGGACTAGACCCAGATTTCTTTCCCTAAAATTGCCCAGATCTTCACTTCTAGCATTTCACTCACTCCCAGTTTGCTTGCTTATCCACCAACTTTTTAAACTTCCATTTCTCTCTGCAACTTGTGAGATATTTCTACATCTATTCCTTCTATAGTCAAAACCTCCACCTCACAACAACTCAACTGCCATTCCTATTTGCCACTTCAAATTCCAAACTCATTTTCTTCTCCTCGATTGGGAATTTTCTCTTACCTATCAAAACAAAATCCCAATACTTTGATTTTTCCCATCTGGGTTTTGTTCAAAATCTCAATACTTCAATTTTCCCATCTGGGTTTTGCTCCATTCTTCAATCAAAATCACAATACTTTACTTTTCACATCTGGGTTTTGCTCCATTCTTGAAGTCTCAGTACTTAAATTTTCCCTTCTGGATTTTTCTCCATTCTTCAATCAACATCTGAATACTTCACTTTTCACATCTGGGTTTTGCAAAATCTTGATAGTTTTTTTTACCCTTTATATATATGGGATTTTTTTGGTGTTTGGAAGATTTTTGGTGATGTCTCAAAGTACATATTCACACAAATTACCACCTACTAATAATTGTTGCTCAACATTTTCAGCTCAACTCAAACTATACCAAGCTTTCATATTTTCTGTCCCAATTTTCTTCACCTTTATCCTTCTCTTCTTGTTCTACTTGTTCTATCTCCGCCGCCGGAGGGCCGATTGGTCATCGCTGCGAATGCGCATAACCAGGCTGACCAATAATGACAATATTTCAAGGGTAATGACCATTTTCTATATTGATATTAACCAATTTGGTTATTTTTAATGAAATAATCTATATTTAAGAATTTGTGATTTTTGGTTGGCAGTGTGAATTGGGGTTGAAGAAAGAAGTGAGGGAGATGCTGCCCATTATTGTATTTAAGGAAAGCTTCACTGTGAAAGATACACAGTGAGTGGGTTTATGGATTTATGTTCTTATTTGTTCTTTTTGGATTGTTTGAATTAAATTTTGACATAATTTTATGTGGAAGATACACTAAGATGACATGATTCTTTCTCTTTTATATGAATATGAGTATTTATAAATAGTAATGATTTAATGTAGAACCGAAAGTTTGCTAAAGGATTGGAAGTTGAGTCAGCGCCGAATTGAGGATTCAGATCTGTGTCTAAGTACTTTTTTTATTATAAAAATAGTATCCACTTAGCATGTTACAAACTATACTAAATGAATCTCAGGTAAAAGACGTGGAGGACGGGGAAGGGGTGGGAGGTTCTTGATGGGACTTTAGTTATATTTTTTTTAAATGATAATAGTGAAGGAATGAAGCTCAAGAAGAGGCTGTTGCATTAGGTGTTGGTGAAAAATATTATATTTCTTCTAGTTAGCATAAGGGTAACAGTAAATGGTGCCTCAGAATTAGTGAACTATTGGTGCTTATTCGTTCTACAAGATCTTTGAAAGTGTAGATGTGTTCACCGGTAGAAACAACTGGAGGATCTGTGAGGCTTAAACAGAGGTTGCTGTTGTATGTATTGAAAACATGTATAATATTCTACCTGGTGATCATAGGGCTAATGATGGGGATTTATCAGAATTAGTATGCAATCAGGGCCACTTTTGCTGCAGTCTCGTTATATCAAATCTCCGGAGGCATATCAGGGTTGCGTCGCTCAGGTGGTGCAGCAACAAGAGAACTGATGCTGCACTGATTCTAATAAAATGCACATGCGTCTATTATCACCATGGAGCATAACTCCCAACACCAGCCTGTCTATCACCTTACCAGCTCCTTGTTTTCTGGCATCCATACCAATTTCTTAGGAATAGTCATACCTCATGCCCTAATTGACTTGTACTCACTGTTAAATGTTACCACTAGTGATGCTAACTTGCTGCACTGGTTGTAATGGTCAGCATGTCAAGTGTGTTACGTCATGATAACAGACCGGTTAATACTCCAATCAGAATTTAGGTTGGAGAAAGGGAGGTCTTGGCAGGCGTGGAGTAAGTTTTTGAGGTGTTTAATCTATAACGTGGTTGTGATAACTCAAATACTTCTATAGAACTTAAAACTCATTTGAAGTTCTCCTTCCATTAACTTCATGTTTATCATTGTCAATGTACAGGAGGTGTATAATATGACAATGTCAATATTGCAGTAACAATCTCTATATTAGTTGTTACCTGTCTGTAATTCGAAAGAAAATTCTAGTTGCCGACACTGCGGAATATGGTTAAGATTGTAGTGTTCTAACACAGATGTGATTTGTTGGTTATCGTACTAACACGAACGGAATAAATTCTTGAATTCACAAGGAAAACAATGAACTCACAAAGAGAACAAAAGAGATAATCTCAATTACTTAATAAAACGTAATTGTTCAGAAACCCTAGGAAGTATATTTATAGCCCTAAACTACTCTCCAACATCAATTAGGATAAGGAAAATTAAAATAACAAAAATTAAAAAATATCAAAGTTTGACTGACGATAAAACTAGTTTAAACAAGTTTTTTGGGCTTTAAACAGTATACATCATGGCCAAAAGTAATGAGTCTTGTAGGGCTTGTCGTTAGCTTTGATTTCATATATTACGGGCACTGTAACTCTTCCTAGATCAAAAGTTATGCCACTTTGAAAATATACTGACATTTATGACATTGCCCAATGTAAAAACATTTAATTCTAGGCTGAGGAGTTTGAAAGGAGCAGCATGCCAGAAATTAATGAGGTTTTCCTGAATCACTGATATTATAATTGGTTATACTGGATTTGGTGTCATTAATTGAGATAGATTATGGATATAATCTGGCTTGATTAAGATGCCATTTTAAAGATTTATACAGTTCTGCGACTTTTACAACAATAAGCAAGCAAGCACCATGTCCTCGAGGTAAATAACATTTCTAAAGTGAGGGATCTCATGTGATACCATCATAAATGGAGCAATATGGTCATTGAATATAATCATGTATGTACTATTTAGGAAACGCCAATGCGAGCTACACAACAAAATTATTTTGTGTAGTAATGAAAGCATTTCAAGTCACTAGTGTGGAGTTGCTGTATAATTTTATTTGAAGCAAGCTTATATGATGTCTTGTGCATGTTTAAAGACTGAGCATTTTTAGGCTTTCAGTTTGTAAGCATCTTAAGTATTGATAACTCGTAGGATGTCTGTTATTTTGGAAGCATATCATAGAAATTCATCTCAATTGAAGTGGAACTCATTAGTTGTTATCTGTTTGAAATTTTTGGAGATTTTGTATCACCATTATTAAGGGTTATAAAGTATATGCCCTCAAAGCAGAATACTTATTACTTTGTTGTAATTCATCTTTATGAGGAATGACAGAATAACTTTTGTAAAAATCTATGTAATGCCACAAGAAAGACTGAATGGTTAGACCTTATCAAAACTGATAAACTCACTCTATAGTTTTGTTGGATTTTCTTCCTTATATTCTCCTTTCAAAAGTGCATGTGTGAATATTTAGTTTCTTTTGATTTAAAAAAGTAATCATATGTATTCATCCTAACATTATTAGTGCATAAGGGATTTTTTTAGGCACTGATCAATAAGCATTAAAACTGAAAAAATGGGTGACCAATGGCTTGCTATATCAGATGTTGAAGCATAAACAAGAAAATACATGTAGATTTAAGCCACTTTTTCATGTGATTACAAGTATGGCCTTAATCTTATTAGGACCAATGTTTTCTAGAACACGTTCAGGTTCGTAGGACCGATACGGGTACACGGTATGCTAGCTAAAATGCGGTACATTAGGGGTACAATGTAATATCGAAATGGGAATTCCCTTGGAATCGAAATGTAATATCAATTTGAATCAACGAGTTGATTGTTATATAACTAATTTTGTACAATGTGATGTTTGAGCAAAGTTAAAATATTAATATTTGTGCCTATTGGTAAAATAATAACTAAATTTAGAGTAGTACATCTCTACTATGTTTGGGAACGCAAGTGCCAATACTAGATCAGTTAGAGTATCTGATAACTCTGAATTAGGTAACCTCTTCTTCCAATTTATTATTCTTTTTTTTTTCTTTTTTGGCTGAAGATGCTCGGTTTGCCTTGGGGATTACCAAGCTGAGGATAAACTTCAACAGATACCTGTTTGCGGGCATACCTTTCACATGGATTGCATTGATCTCTGGCTTGCCACTCACACAACCTGCCCTCTCTGTCGCCTTTCGCTCCTTGCTTCTACCAAGTCTAAAACCAAACCACCAGATAATAGCCAGGTGGAAACCAGTCACAGACCTGACGTTGCAGAAAATCGTGATGAAGGTTCTCCCCAGTATTGCTCCCAGTCTTGTGAAGACCCTTCTCAACTCGACCAACAAATGTCCAGCAGTTCAACACAAAAAAGAGTCTAGTTAATTCATTGATGCAAGTATGGAGTTGCTGAATTCTATGAATAAAGATGGAGTTGAGTGTAGTGGATATCAGTGATGTTGGTTTGGGGGTGTTAAAGCATGATGGATAATAACCATAATTTGGTTCACTAGGGTTTCATTTGTAGACTGGTGATCCTTCATAATAAACCTTGGATATAAATTAAGTTATAAACAAGGATTTAACTTCATTTCCCAAACTACCAGAAATATGAAGCTATCAGATAATTACTTCAAGGCTCAGATAGGCATTTCAGAACTTCCATTTCTTGATGTTACATTTGACAAAGACGGCTGAAATGACCCCCAATAAAAGGCGGCTGATATCGTTGTAGCAAAATCGATGTTGAAATAAATATATATTTAACTATACTTTATAATTATTCTATCAATACTTAATACTCGGAGCAATATTTATTGTTCTAATAACAATATTTTTGCTATGTCAACCGCCATAAAAAGAGGTCGTAGAAATAGGAAAGCTGAGCCTCATGAGCAGGAGAATATTATTCTTTAATCAGCCCTAGACAAAAAGAACAAACATCATGAAAAACCAGCAAATTGAAACCCTGCTTTGGGAGATTGGATTTAGTAAGCTTTGTTAGATATCAGAAATCATTCAAAGGAAACTGATTCTTAAAAGAAAATATAAATAATTGTAATAATAATAATAATAATAAAGAAAAAATTAAATTAAAATTCTACTTTCTCACCGGTGTTACCGTCGCTATAGGTTTTCATGTGTAAATAACAAAAAGTCATGTGAAAACATCAATTTCCTTTCTAAAACCTGAAATTGGGATCAAGAGCGGCGCCATGACAAGAGTAGAACAAGTGTGTAAAAAAAAATTCCTTCTTTTTTTCTATTTCAAAAAAGAGAAATTTTATCATCACATATTTACTATCATTTTTAACATACACCGCGGACTAAATTTTTATTTAATATTAAGATTTGTATTTGTAAACATAAAATTATTCTTATAAATCATTTTTAAAATTTTATGTGCTATGCGAAGCGAGAGGAAGTTGTCATGACCAAACTTCTCTCGACTTAATGGTAAAACAACTATTCGTAAGGTTTTGGGTCCAAGGGGTCCAAGAGAGAATCCATTCTTGCTCAAGCATGAATGTTAAGATTTTACCAACTATTCATAAGGTTAGGGGTCCAAGAGAGGATCCATTCTTGCTCAAGCATGAATGATAAGATTTCAGCTAAACTTCGAGAGGATGTTGTCATGACCAAACTCCTCTCGACTTAATGGTAAAATAACTATTCATAAGGTTTTGGGTCCAAGAGAGGATTCATTCTTGCCCAAGCATGAATGTTAAGATTTCAGCTAAACTTGGGAAAAAAAGAAAAGAAAAGATAATGTTGTCATCACACTTCTCCTGAATTGTTTCCATTAAAAATAATAAAAAGAAAAGAAAAGAAATGTTTAATAAATGTGTCCTGCACAAGAAAGAGGGAAGAAAGTGCAAGGGGGGTGACTGTGGGCCCCATCAAGAAAATTACTCGGTGCATACCACGATATTGCTACTAGTGTACATAATTTTAGAACGGAATACTTCCCATCTAAAAAAAGAGAAGGAACAAAGACAAAAAAAAAAAACTGTCAATATAAACACGAGCTCTATTAAGATTGTAACACATTATTAATAAAGTTATTGTATTGAACAATATTATCTTTATTTTCATAATGTGTCCTGATCCTAACACGCTCTTGTATACGAAAACAGGGTAATTGAACCAGTAGTAGTTTTTCAGCTCTTGCCATCAGCAATCAAATCTAAAATTATGCATACAGTAGTAGAGTGCAATATACAGGGGTCCTTTTCAAGACTGAATTCATTTGCAATAATTTCTTTCATCAAATAAACTAAAAGCTACAATTGTCCCAAGCACTGCTGCAAACTAACAAGCCTTTGACAGACATGAGTTGGTAGAAATTCCAGCCTACCCAGAATTTTTTTCTAAAAAATTCAGTCATCCAGTAAATGAGCAGAACTCGCAGAGTTATGCTGCTTACCCTCGCTTCACAGGCCTTTGCACATAAGATTTGTTGGGGTCTTCTGTCTTGAGCTTCGGGGGTCGAATCTCTCCTTTTTTAACCTGAAGAAAATACAGTAAGAAACTTTTTTACCCATGAAATAATCACCAAAATTAATCTCTTTTACCTTCTTTCCGCCCTTCATAAAGTCACGCCAACTAGAAACCTGACGATAAATAGAAAAATAAAGATAATAACTCTTGCATAAACAATGAGCTTGATTCGGTCATAAAAATTTGACGATGGAATGTCAGGATCCACCATTGTTTTATGTTCAAAACTAATACATGGAACTACTTTAACATGCAAAAATACGTTCATTTGTATAATATAATCACTTCTATACATTTGAATAACGAAATGGAAAATTCTGCCAACCAATATAAACTCCTACATAGATGTACAACATGGAACACGCGTGCGCAGTCTTTAAATCCTTGTTTCTACTACTATTGATTGATTAGTACAATTATTATACAGGTTAAAACTTTTACATTTCCATTATGCACCAATTATTGTCTACACAGTTACCTCAAGATCTTAACACCACAGTGTTGTCTTATGGAGCTCAACATATCGAGCAGTCAAAAATCTGATTCAAGGCAAGGGATATTATTATCATCCCAAACCTATGGTTCATGAAACAACCTAGGTCAAATCCCGAGTCTGGAATAAATCTCTGGTCAAATCCTAAGTCCGAATCGAATCAAATTCATCAAAATAAGGATTCAAACTACTGGCCCAATAGTATCTTCTTGGGTCATTTTAGCCCACACAGGCTCCCAAAAGGTCATGACTTGAAAATACTATTGGTAGTAACTTATTTCCTTATATGCAGACAAATTTTTCTCCTATCTTTCGATGTAGGACTAAGGTGTTACAGTTCAGTCGCCCTATCTTCATAAAACTTAAAACTAATGATCTAATAAAATTACATCATTAAAGCAATAACATTCCAAAACGCAGTTAACCAAAGGAGCTACCAAATTCTTTTTAGCCATCTACGAGATGGCTGGATACTTACTAATTAATTGAACTTTAGCTCATACAGCCTTGCTGGTAGAAAGAATGGACATTTCACTGCTGAAACATTTGGGTTGAACAGGACCAGACAGTATATATTAGGGAGTTGAACAAACTCAAACCATCACAAAATTTTTGTCCAAACAACTTTCTCCAGCAAAGAAAAAGAGGTTAATTTCACCAGATTTCCATGTATTACTTCTGCATAATGGTTTTATGTTAGATGGATTTCAACAGATGGAACTAATTATGCAAGACATATATTGGGTGGCTACAACACAGATAATTAGACACCAACTTGGACACCCCAGGGGGGACATGTTACCCTTTTATTCAAAATTGTATTTATTTACATTCAAGTACTTGGCGGCTATCTACTGGAATTAGAAAATTCCAGTATTGAGATGTCACAGACCAGAGTTTAAAAAAATCTAAGGCTCCCGCTCAGACCACAATGCACAAGCATGACATGCATATAAATCATAATAGATGGAAAGTGATAACAGAAAATAACAAACCCTCTTTTCTCTTGTTCCCTCCCACTGCTCCTCATGTTCCCGCTTTCTTTTCCACATCTCTTTTGTCTCTTCCTCATCCTTTTTCAGCCTACCCTCCTCTTCCGATATCTATACAGCATCCAAGGGGAGAAAGTTTATGGAAGTGTTTATGCAAGTACAAACAAGAATATCAATCAAAACATAAAAACAGTAAGCGTCCAACATACCCGCATCTGCATTTTCCTTCGCCTCCATTCTTGGTCTGTTAAAAGTTCTCGAACCTTCAATTTTAGTTGATGCTGGAATTCCTCTGATCGTTCATATTCTTGCTCATATTTTCCCTGAAAAAAAATTCAAGGGGCATAGTAATGAAAGCTTGCCTCAGGAGTAAAATATTATCTCTTAAACACTAGCCAAGAAACAATAAAATTACCAAGTGAATAGTTTGCTCCCGGGCTGGCGCCCCGCCCCTCATTTGACACTTCACCAAAAAAAAAAAACTCCATTCCCTCACTCTAAACCTGGCTTTTACTTAAATATCAGTATTTAATTTAAATTAAGTTATGAGGTAGGTTTATTTGTAATTTGACAACTTTTTCTTAAAAACATAAATTTTAAAGTGGGCTCTAATTTTGCAGAGGAAGTATAATTAAGCAAGGCAAAACATAGCAGCACCATTTAGAGATGCAGTAATATTATGCATCCAGCTCCAGTTATGTATAAAATTTGGAATCTTAAAATAATTCTGGAAAATGATAAAAAGAAAAAGATTCTGATCCCCGTGGTTTCGAATAGTAAAGAGTAATTAATGAATTGCAGTGTTCTAAAAATCCCCGCCTAGGCGTATGGCCTCCCTTGGCGCCCCGCCTAGGTGCTAGGCCCCCCTTGGTGCCTCGCCTAGGCGCTAGGCCCCCCTGACGCCTCACCTAGGCCTAATGGGACAAAAAAAATCACTCTAAGAAATTAGGTGGAGTCTAGACGGAGAGTTTTTTTTTTTTTAATAATTATCCAAACCAGATCTTGATATTTTTTTTTAATGATTTATCATATTCATAATACAGGTTGTACCATATCAAATCACAACAAGAAGTGAACAATATCAAGTCAAAATCATAGTTGTTAAGGCATCGCCTAGGCGACGACATGTCGTCCAGTCGAGCAGAAATGAGCAAGGCGAGATTCCGACTTGGCAGATTGCGTAAAGGCGAGCGCCTATCACAAAAAGTCGTCGCCTTGGACAATGCGGCGACGACTAGGACGACTTTCCGGCTAGTCGAGCACCTTGAGCTCATGGGTCGACCCAAATCTGAACTTGATAAAAAACAACCGAGCGGCACAACCCAATAACGACGTCGATTCACAGAGAACCTAGCCATAATTTAGTCGTCGATTCACAGAGAACTCAGAATCTCAGATCGAAGCGAACCGAGAGAGAGAGAGAGAGAAGACGGTTTACGGCGACAAAGCGACTTCGACCGACGACTTCGACAAATGACTTCTGCTTCTCTACTGCTCGAAGTTACATTGGGTTAGCCAGTAGCCACTTAGCCTAGCGAGTTTCTACTCGTTCTGTTTCTGTTGGGTTAGACTCTGTCTTCATCTTTTTTTAAAAACAAATATAAAGACTGCTTATATATTGTTTATTCTTTGTGTGAAATAGACTGCTTATATATTGTTTATTGTTTACTCTTATTTTTGTTCACAAATAAAATTAAAAATATGTCAATGTCTCAATTGTCTCTAATATATTGTTTGATTGATTGTATTTTGTAGAAACTAGAAAAAAAAATGGCCGAAAGTTCGGAGGCCGATAATTATGATATAACGAAGGACCCTAAAAGAAAAACTAAATCGAACGATCCGGGTTGGAAATATGGATATTGGCCGGATTTAAGTAATAAGGATGTCGTGCAATGTACACTTTGTGAAAAGAAATGTCATTCGGGCATCAAAAGGCTCAAACAACATCTAGCCGGAAATTATGGAGATGTAGCTAAGTGTCCCAAAACAACAACAAAAATTATGAGGGAGATGCAAGCGGCTTTGAATAGTAAAAAGAGGAACAAGCCACTTGAGCTAGATGATGATGATGATGATGTAGTAGAAGTGATAGAAGAACAATCATCTGCTCGTCCAACCATGGCTTCCAATACTTCTTCTAACACTATCCCAAGTTCTGGGACGGCTTCTAAAAGGAAGAATGTTGTATTTCAATTCCAAAATCCACAACCAAAAGCTAAGACGGTTGAAGCACTTCTAAGGAAAACTCACGAAGAAGTTGTAGAGGAGAGGCATAGCAAGCGTTTGAGCCAAACGAGTATTGAAAGTCGTTTGAGGACACCGGAGGAAAAGGAGAGAGTCCAAATGCACGTTGCCGACTTTTTTTACGAATGTGGCATACCATTCAATGCTGCAAATTCAAGGAGTTTTGAAGTAATGGTCGAGTCCATAGGGCAATATGGGCCGGGTTTCAAGCCTCCAACATATCACGAGTTGAGGGTTCCTTTACTTGAGAAGGCAAAGAAGAAAACCGATGACTTAAAGAAGAAACATGAAGTTACTTGGAAGGAATACTACCGCTCACTCATGCTTGGATGGTTGGGCGGATAAGAGGGAAGACACTTGTTGAATTTTCTTGTTAATAGCCCGAGGGACTTATTTCGGGGTTACATTGATGCCTCCAATCGGTCTCGAAGATGCCACAATGTTGGCAAATCTACTTGATAGCAAGATCGAGGAAATTGGCCCCAGTATGTTGTTCGTGGGTCATGCATAATGCCTCTAATTACAAGGCAAATGGGACATATACTAATGGAGAGGAGACCTACACTGCTTTGGACACCTCATACCGGTCAACGCCTTGACCAGATGTTAGAGGAAATAAGCAAGTTGAAGCAATTTCAAATTTCACAATAACAAATGCAAGGAGAATTACAACATTCATTTATAGACATGGTCCTCTTCTTAGTGCGATGAGGGAGAAAACGAATGGGAGGGATCTTGTGAGACCTGCAGTTACTAGATTTTCTACAACCTTTCCTCACCTTGCGAGTTTGTACAAGAATAAAGATGCATTGAGGCATTTGTTCATCAAATGAGGATCGGTCAAAATCAAAGTTATGCGACTCCATCAAGCGGGGAAGAAAGTATGTAATCATCATATTTCAACAACATTTTGGCATACTTGTTGAGGATTGCATTAGAGCGTCACAACCCACTTCTTATAGTCTTGATGATTGTTGATAGTGATGAGAAGCCCGTATGCCTGCACGAAGTTATTGCTTTGCAATGGAATCGCGAAGAAAAAAATCAAAGATGCATTTGATAACAAACAAAGACCGTATAAAGAAGGTGATTGAAATTGTTGAGCGGGATGGGAAAATCAAATGGAGCAAAAATTATATGAAATCATTATTGTTTCTCAATCCGCAAGTACTTTGATATCAAAGAGGAATGTCGGTTGTTTACTAATGCTTTACGAGATGACTTCAATGACGTTCTTGCAAAGATGGTGCCCGAAAGTTAGATTTGCTAGACAAGATAAGCAATCTAATGATAACCATGATGCTTCTCGTGATACTTTTGCAAGAGAAATGGTGATTAGGCAACGGAAAATAAAGAATCATCGTACGTATATTAAAAAATATATAAAGATATATTATGATTATAATTTACATATATTCTTCATTTCCTCCCTTCCAAAATATTTTTATTTCTTTTAAATGTTTGCTAGTTGATTGGTGGAATGCTTTTGGTGCGCGAGCTATTGAGCTATCCTCATTTGCAAAAAGAATTCTAGGCCTCTGTTGTTCTTCTTCCGGTTGCGAGCACAATTAGAGTACATTTGAGTTTGTAAGTACTTTCTATTGTTAGTTCAAATTTCAAAAGTAATAAATCATTCACTATTATTAAAATTTATCATTAATATTATTATTTTTTGTTCTATTTATTTTAGATTCATACGAAGAAGAGGAATAGATTGGAACACAAACGACTGAGTGACTTGGTGTATGTCCAATACAATCGAAAGATCGACTCAAGGTTCCAAAAGAGGCGTGAACTTGGCAATAATTTTGATCTATTAGTCATTGATGACTTTGAATGGGGTAATGAATGGATCGATAATGATGCCGAAATTGTTCATCCCGGGGGGGATCTTACATGGAATGATGTATATCGAGCAACCGATGCATCCAACACGCTTGAGGGTCGCAATCTTTCAAGGAGTGCTCGTGCTAATACTAGTAATAATCTAATGACATACTCTCGACGTGGTGGTGGTTCAACTTCAAGGGAATCAAGGTTGATAGATTCCGACTCCGATAATGAAGTTGATGAAGAAGAGAGAATTCCAAATGATGATGAAGATGTGGAGGATGATTTTGGAGAAAGACCACCACCTACGCCTTTGAATGAGAGTAGTTCTCGTGGAAGAGATGGAGATAACCTTTTCTATGATGATTTTGATTGAATGATATTTCTAGAGTCTAGACTAGTGTAGTAGAGTCTAAACATTATTTTGGCTTGCTATGGTGGTGTTTTATTAGTTATTAGACTACATATTTGTGATGGTTCGTTGCAATTTCCTTTTCTATGTGGTGTTTGTTGAATTCTTCATTTCTTTTACTAATCTTTAATATCAAATGTTTTGTTTTTGGATTGTTATTGATAAGTATTTACATAATTATGTCTTTAATGTTATTCCATAGTGTTATGTTTTGAGTTTTAATGTATATAAAATTTTATTGCCAATATACTTGTTAAGTAAAATAAATAATATATAAATTGCACATTATAAACGACTTGTCGCCTTTACAGACGCCACGGCGCGGTTGTCGCTTAAAGCGTCCAGCGATCATCTGGCTACTGCCACGACTCATCGTATGGCCCGAATAACAACAATGGTCAAAATGGATAATTTTATTATAGTTGTAATTTTTTGAACTTGTACCAACTTTAAATTATATAAATGATGATACATTTGTAATATTTAGTTTAATTCAATATAATTCTTAAATTTATGTTTAGTTTCTTAAGTTTCAATATTGAATTAAATTCTTGAAATTTTAAATTTTATTATTTAATAGCAATCTTGTTTATAAATAAAACTAATACGTTAAAAATATGTTTAAACTTTGAACAATTGCATGTTTGTGTTTGAATTTTGACATTAGTAATATGGAAATGTATTTGAACTTTAAACAAAGATTTTTATTATATATTGTTTTGCTTTATATTATTGTTTTATTTGAATAAATGTAAGATAAAATATTAAAATTGACTTAAAACAAAAAATCCCGCCTAGGCCCCCGCCCAGACCCCCCGGTCGCCCGCCTCCCGCCTAGCACCTTTTAGAACATTGATGAATTGTAGCAATAGAACAGCTGTTGCGTCCCTAAATTACCTCATCAACTAGTGACTTCAACTTAGAAGCTGTGTCCTTCTTCAGCTGCTTCTTCCTCTTTGCTTTAAGTTCTTCTGCAATTCAGATTTAATGATGAGCTATTTGCTATTAATAAATGTATATAGGATGGGAAAGACAAATTTCAAGGACTTGCCAAATAAATAAAAGTGTAAAGAACCTATTAACCTCTGTAATTTTATTCAGAATTTATAGAGCACAATTTTAAGAAATAACCATAAATTAGGTTTAGGTAAAGACAAGAATGTAGAACTCTGACACCAAACCTTTTACAGACGATTCCTCAATAAAGTGGCAGAAACATGAGTCCCAATAACAAAATGTATTTAACAAAGCAAGGGAGATGATAAATAGTCAAACTAAAAGAATATAATTAAACAATGATAAAGCTCCAAAAATACAGAATTTACTCCCTCTGTTCCAAAATCAAAATTAGAGATACATTTCTAAAACAACTTTTAAGAAAAACTTTAAATATATCCCTAATATTTGTTTGAATTGTAATAGTGGTTGCATAATATAAAAGTAAGGCATCTTAGAAACTTCATGTCACTTTATAGTTTAATAATAGAAACGTATCTCTAATTATCTTAGAAACTTCATGTCACTTTATAGTTTAATAATAGAAATGTATCTCTAATTTTGAAATTGACAAAAGAAAAATGCATCTTCACTTTTGGAATGGAGGGAGTATCAAACAGTTGAGCAACAAGTAGTGATGGACCTAGGTGGGCTCCTGTGGGGTCAAGTGACCACCACAAGTTCTGGTTCTTTTTTTTTTAGTGTTGTGGTATTTTGGTAACTTAAGAACCTTAATTAGATAATTATTTGTCACAGGTAGGGGGATCCAAACGAGCTAGGATAATATACTTGATTTTTTTGTTCAAGATTAAAGCCAAGTACTCCTCTTTCACAAAAAATGTCTCATTTTGTCGTTTTTAAAGTGAATTTGTGAACTCCTAAAATTCAAAATTTATAAGAATTCATGTGATTTTAGATAATATAATCATTATAAATGTAATTATGTAAAGTATGTAAAAGTATTATAAATTACAAAATTTGTTATCTCATCCATTCCAAAATTAGAAATACATTTCTAAAACGACAACTTTTAAGAATAATTTATGTTTCCAAATGTAATTAATATTAGTTAAGAATTTAGTAGTTGTGATGTGATGGTAGAAATATTAGTAAAACAATAATGGCCTATTAGGAATATGAAGTCACTATATAATCCTAAAATATAAAAATATCTCCTTTTTTCTTTTCTTTTTTTAACTTGCTAAAAAGGAAAACATATCTCTAAATTGGAAGGAAGGGGGTATTAATAAAACTTTCATGACTACTATATAATTAAAAGCACAAACTTCTCATAGTCTTATTTGAATATACATTTACATTCAATTGATTATCTTAAGAATTAAACCAAAAAACCTCTATCCATGTAGTCCGTACTTCGCATGGGGTTGGTGAGCTTGTTTTAAAGATACCATTGACTTTAAAAATCAAAAGTTACTCTCTTTTTATGAAAGAGATGTCATATTTGTTTGGATATAAATTATACTCCCTCCATTCTAAAATATAAAATCATTACTGACTTTTTTGAAGTTAAATTGAGACATTTGTAAAATCTAAAATTAAAATAATTCATTTAATTTAAATCAATACAATGATTTTTATTGTTAATTATTTAAAAAGTTCTACTAATTCTAAGATTTTAATGTTTCGTAATTTTTAATGAATCTTATCAATTTTAAGTTTTAAAATTGTCTAAAGTTGACTTTTAAAGTCAATAATAATCTTATAATTTGAAATGGAGGGAGTATCTGATTATATCATTTTTATATGGGAATAGAAATGTCTCTTATTGAAGTCTTTGAAATTTTTTAGTTTTGCCTTCTTTTTCCATTTACTTGCATATCAGTTAGCATCTTAACCTTGGAAATTTTGATTGTTTCTTTCTCATGAGCAAACATAATTTACATTATAAGTCTATGATGTCATATAATAAGTTACCCTAATTATGTTAGTCATTTGTAGTTCTCCTAGGATTGACAACTCAAATGATTATACATTTCATTGCAGATAGTTTACTATTTCCTAAGTTGTATTCTATTTTTTGTTCCCTGAACAGTAGGTTGTATTATATCAGCAAAAAGGTAAACAATTGATGTGGCCAAAAAAATGAAAAGTTAAGGAATATAAAAATAACATTTAGTTTTCAATATAATTTACATCTAATTTTTTTATGACAATGGTGACACATCTCCAAAAATCATGGGTCCGCCTGCCAGCAAGACTAATTTTTCTTTTTCTTTAAAAAAGAGAGTAGAAAATACGTCTATTGAACGCGAATAAGACTTGTCAAATAAAAAAAACAAGGTGAATAGAAAACATCCAGTCCTTGAACTACAGAAGCTAACACAAACCTTTTGCTGAATTCACTTGGTTCAGAAGGTATTCTCGTTCTTGTGGATCAAGTAACAATTGTTGGGCTTTTGCTAATGCTGCAAAAAAGATGACAATATATTGTTAGTAAAGAACTGATCCAAAATTATGACCAAAAACCAAAGGGTCAGAAGGAATAGGAGGGTATGATAGAAAAAGAAATTTGGAAAAGAGGAACACAACATTCAGAGGCACAATATAATGATCTGGTACCGTAATTACCATCCATGACATTTGAAATACTCGAACTGATGTCATCTTTCTTGTGCAAAGTTTAGAGTTAATCATGGAAGGTTAAACAAGAGGGCAATAGAGAGTCAAATTTTCCAAGAAACATTTACTCTATTTTTTAATTAATATAAAAGAATACGGGTGTAATTAGATAAGTGAAGTACAAAAGTAGGACAAGAAGTCCTACAAAACAAAACAAGTGGAAAATAAATACCATGTCCTAAATGGAGGACAGCCCACCAATATATGACTATCATAGAATGCTAAGAGGAGTGACTGTAAACCTTTGGTATTAAGCTCGACTTTGAGAAGGCCATAGGATGCGTTGGTTCATTTTAGATAGGTCCTTTAACTCCTTTCTAGATCAATATTGTGACGCATCCAAATTCGGGTACCTTTAAATTCTGGATAAAGTGCTATACGGTACTACAACATTCACATATATCTAGCTATATAAGCTTAATGACACGAATGTAATTATCATATTATTACATAATATTCATTCAATCTCAGATTCTGTAACCATTACATGATTCATAATGTTATAATATTACATATTACATAGTAATATTAACCTCTACCAGATCATCCATTCCTTCCTCTTTATCCTTCCTTTAAACCAGAATAAAACTTTTCTTTCTCTTTAAAACATTTTCAAAACGACATAATGGTCATTTATAATAAGATGGTCGTCAGACCAAGAACTTTCTTATACTTTCATTGAAAAGGACTGCCCGACATTAAAACCGTAAATCCGATATTACTTACGAGTACGTCTAGGTGATCAGCCTATAGTACCATATGTTGTACAACACTTGTCCGGTTAAAAGACTATGCGTTTAAGTTTAACACCTTGCGTGTCAGCCGAAAACTTAACTAAATACATTTGTTTGTTCTTTCTCTGACTTACCTTTGAATCCATACCAAAACAATTGGATTTGGACAACTTAACATATCATCAATAATATTTTGAAAGATTTTATAACAAATCAACAAAACATTTTTTAGCAATTGTCTAGCTGAAACAAATGGCATCGACACTTCCTTAAACAGTTCATGTATATTGAACATTAAAACTTTAACAATTTATGTCATAACAAAACTTGAATACTTGTACAAATATTAAGATTTGCATAAGCATGGAATTAACAAAATAATATAAGAATTGTGTTCATTTTATTTTAAAACATCACATAGGCTTTATAAGAATATATTAAGAAAGTTAGAAAACTTGCTCAACAAAATCAGAGTAAGTTTAAGAAACTTGCATAACACATAAGTTATTCTTTACACAGAAACTTGCATAACATAAAGTCAATACAAGAGTTAGAAACTTGTTACAAGTAAAACTTGTACAAGATTAGATACTTGCCTTAAGCGATAATCTTAACGATATTCGTCCTTCAAATGTCCTACATATTTACATTAACCATAACACATCAATTAGGCACATAACAACACCAAGTTTGATTTACTTCTACTTATTACTTTTCATATCCGTGCCATTAGACTCGGAGAACTTTTCAAGTTTATTATTACTTGTTATAGCGTTTTAGCGTTCACTTGCCGTACGCCCATCACATCCTTCGCAAACACTCAAGCCATATGCCTTTGCATATGCTTAGCACGATCTCACACACTTTCATAACACTCTTTGTTTTAGATTAAGTGTTTTACGTTAACTTCTCTTGCTATCGCATTATATTCGAATCATCAAACCCGAATTATTCTTTAAGTTCCTTATCATTCGTTTTGGCTTTCTGACGTTTACACGTCATACTCCCAATTTCACAATGCTAACGTCTAAGCCATACACTCTCATGTATGCTAAGCACGTCCATCCTAAGCGTATACTAAATATTTACATTGTTTAAAGTATTTTACGTTTACAATGTTTTACTTCCCTTGTTACTTAACATTCAACCATTACTTATGGTTTCAATCACTTGCAATGTGATATTTTAGCTTATCATTCATTTTCATAATTACTCTTAACAATCACCCAAGCTTCGAGTTCAAAATAACTCTTCACTGGGCTTGAAACTAGCTAGCCCTTTGCTGGCCTGGCTCAATGCTATCACCTCAGATGCTCCAAATACTGCAGCACTTCTTAGTAGCTACTCTGAGAGCTCTCAGCGTTGCCTCGGCAATTTGGCCCAGTGCTGCAGGGCAATGTGGCGCTGACCACCTAATATAATTGGATTTCAATTTTGCCATTTGTGCGCACCACCTCTATAACTTCATAACTTTCACATACAATCTCAGATTAAGTCCGTTCTTGAGTCTACGACTCAATTATACTACAATCTTCATTGTTTCCATGAAACCTTAACCATTCGGAAACATTAGCTCACATTATAAATTCGTCCGCAAATCCTACCGAACTAGGATTTCAACGTTTAACGTCTTTTACTTAAATTTTCGTCATAACTTCGTTATAGCACGTTTTTAATCCGTTCCACTTGGAACTTTTCAATAATTCATACATGTCTATTTCCTTCTTCTCGGATATTAAAACTAACTTACGAATGATGATTTTAAACTTGTCCATCAACAATATACAAAAAATGGTTTTAAATTTGTCCATCAACAACATTTCCTACGTTCTTCGTTCATTCTTCGTTTTAAATCGTTATTTTGATTACAATTCCACTTTGCAAACATATATTAGTGTTTTAAGTCCACTAATTCTTCCTTATTTCTCCGGAACACTTTTATGATTCACACAAATCATCCAACCACCAACAAAGCACTTTGTTATCAATCTACAAAGCGTTTAAATAGATAAAAAGTTAGAGTTCTCGTTCTTACCTTTTGATTCTCTTCACGTTCTTAATTAACAGATGGCTTGATCTTACGTTTTCTTCCTCCGAGACTTGAAATTTCCGGTCCTCACTTCTTAAATTATCGAGAGTTTCTTTTCTTGTTTTGGTGAATTCGTAGGAAATGAAGAGAAATGGCTTGCTATTTATAAGTAGAGCAAGACTTGGGGAATTTTGGTCATTAACCGGCTTATTACACTTTGCACTCAAGTATATTCTTGGAATATTCCCTTTTAATATCTTTTAAGACTTGGCTCCTAAGTTTCCTTCTTAGCTTCTCCTAGAAGCTTCGTTGTTCCGTTTTCAGAATTCGTCCGGCAGTCAAGAAACGCATTTCTAAATTTTTTTAGATATTTTGTCTTTCCTCTTCATATTAACATTAACGCATTTTTCGAAAAATCGAAAAACACAAGCATTTTCGGTGAATAGTGTTTTCGGAGACCATTTCTCAGAAAATGGTAAGACGATCAAAAAGTCGATATTTCATTGGATAATACGTGTTATCACAACATATTACCGGTAGATCTTGAAACGGAATATCATTACAACATACACATCTCTCTAAGAAGCTTAGGTTTTTCTAACCCTTAGATTTCTTCGGGTGATTAGTGTTTTTACATCTTTTTCTCGAATTTTTTTTATTTTTTATACGAACTCAAATTCGTAAACCCTAACATGTAAACACACTTGAGATCATCGAATCGACCTTTCAACACATAATACAAATAATATTCATAAAATATTATTTTATTCAATAATATTCTACAAAACTTAATTATAAGTTAAGTAAAATTTCTCGATCGTTACAAATATGGTATCAAACAAGTGCAGCTGTGTGAAGAAGACATCTCTCCGGTTACATTCAATTCCAACCTAACCCAACCCAGCTAAGTTTATCTGGAACCATATTCTTATACCTAGCTTACTTGATCAATCTAAGAAAACCATCAATTCAAGTTGCTTCAGACCATATCTTTAGTATAGCTGCAAGTTTTTCTGACACAGTGCGGGAAATGAGTCTCAGATTCAACCCACTTCTTATCATAAACCCACCCTTGATCTCCTCCAAACCAGGCAAACAACTGTAACAAGTAAACCCCAAAAACACAACCTTTTTGAAAGAGACTGACAAAGTAAAAATTAAACAAGAAGACAAGGAAAAATAATAATATAAAAATAAAAGGAAGAAAACCTTCAAAAGCTAGAAGTCTTATTTCATTCTTCTTTCAAAAAATTTACACCTATTTCACAACTTGCAGAAGAAATACAAGTTATATTTGATCCCATAACAGCAATATTACAGAAGAGCAGGAGCAAGAGAAGCACGACACTGAGACAAAAAACACAACCTATGTCAACCATAAAATTTGAAGCTCATGTTCCCAAGAAATCTGTGAATGGCTCACATTTGCAGTGATTCAACAATTGGATTGCATTATTTGGAACAGCTTCGTGATACAACTGACAAAAATAGTTGTTTGTTAAAAGGACCCATTCCTAGAAAACAAGATTGGAAGAAAACTCAAATCTTGTGGTTCCTCCTTCATCCTCACTTCAAACTCAGAGGTCAATTTTTTCTCATCTCAATATTTGGGAGAACGATGAAGGACGCTTGAATTTTGAAAAGCTTTGGAGTATTTGGATTATATATTAATTCTTCTATAATTAGAATTAGTATTAAATTATAACTCATTTGTTGTAATATTTGTATACCAGGGATATATATAGCCTACATAAGTACGTTGTTTAGATGTGTTGGCGTAGGCCTTATAAATCTTTATCCCTGACGTGTGTTTTATGTGTTTGCAGGATAGTGAGTCTTATTCTTTCATTTATTTCTTCATTGTTTGACAGCTTGGTGGTTGTGGTGTTGTTTGTTTATTGTGATGGGTGAAAGTTTCCTTTGGCGGAAGATCTTTACTATTGCAAATTCAGGTAGTTTGGCCATACGAATGATAGGAGAATTCTTGGAGATGTGCTTGTTTTGCTATTTTGTGGGGAATTTGGATCGAGAGGAATGTTAGAATTTTTTGCGATCAGACAAAGAATATTGATTTGCTTTGGGATAGAATGTTTTTCTCTGCTTCTCTTTGAACTCATGCAATGGGAGTGCTTGGAGGAATTTCTTTGTTGAAGAGATTGGCAATTGGTGCTTGATTAATTTATGTTTTCCTATTACTTTCTTTCAAATTTTTTGGGGAGGACTCCTTGTCCTCCTCATGCATTGTAATCTCCTAATCAATAAAATATTCATCTTTTATCAAAACAAAAAGGGTTAAATCTATTTTACCCCACTAAACTAGACACCAATTTACATTTACATCACTAAATTGATTTTTTTTTTCAGTCAACTCATCAAACTCTTAAATTTTTAAAAAAATTGAAAAACCCGTCTAAGAATGTTAAATTTTGACAACACATCTACTTGAACAAAGGAGGTGCTTGTCAACTTTCTCTCTCATACATGTCATGCATATGCAACTTTCCGTCAAAAGTCAAATGAGTTGGACGAATTTTGTAACGTTTTATAAAGTTATCAGTCTAGTGAGTTGATTGTAAAAAAAAATCAATTCAATGATGCAAGTAGAAATTGGGGTTCAGTTCAGTGGGAAAAAAGTGATTTAACCCCAAAAAAAGAGTGCATTGTTTAGATAATTTACATTACTTGTTTATGGTTTAGATATAAGAGTTATTTGCATATTAAAATTACTCGACTCCTATACAAATGGTGTAATACCCTACAATGGTAGTGGGGGTGAGAATTATTTGTGTGGGTTTTGTGCGTGCAACCTGAGGACATCACCCATTTCTAAGAATAAGAAAATCGTAGTCAGTGAACTTGTGGCTTTGGAGGTTACACAAATAATCTTTTTCTCCTGCTAATCCTACGCACACTTTGCTCTACATTAAATTAAATATAATCTGTTGGTAGCAGGGCATCGCCACTAATCATGATAACTAATCATGATAATTAATGTGACTCCCACTACCACACACCATAACAATTTGAGACCCTCATAACATTATTTGGCACCAAGTGACAGTCATCCCAAAGTATTGCTACACAGAAGAAATATTTAGAGGAAATTTTGACACAATATATTAAAGGAGCTAGAGAAAGAAGTCCATAGCAGCAAGATCCAAAAGATTGCACAATTTTACACATGGAAGAAAATTAAGTCTAAGAGCAAAACATTTCTCTTTCTAAATAACACAAAAGTAAGTACAAATGCTATATGCACAAAACTGACTTATGCTAAACATGTAAATAGAAGTGCTAAAGAATGCTAATAATATCATTTTTTTTCCAACCAACAAAATATATAGTATTGGTCTACTTACCACCAAATGCCTCCTTTGCTTGTGGATGCTTGCACTTGTCAGGATGTACCATCAAAGATAACTACAAAGAAATAAATTATACTAAACATGTCAATACAAAGCCAAAATGCAAGATATCCAAAATGTCATCATACAATAAATCCACTTGATCTACAAAGGAATTACCTTACGATATTGCTTTTTAACATCCTCAGGGGATGAATTAAAAGGCAGGTTAAGATACTCGAATGCATTTAATTTGAAGCACGAAAGAATCCTACAAGTTTTGGAGATTTTATCCCCCAAAAGACAAGATAGATTAGCACATGGTAAAAGAACAATTAGTTGAGCACCAGTATATAAACGCGGTATGTGACTTCGACACAAAAAGACTGAACAAATTTAGGGGACAAATAACATAAAAGTATAATTAAAGCATTAAACAAATTCAGGGACAAACAACGCAAAAGAATAATTAAAGCACTAAAATACACAATAAAAAACATACAACACAAAATGGTTTTCAATGTATACTATAAGTCACTATAGAGAACCTATGTTACAGGCTTCACTTTGCCCTAAAATACCCGTGTTCGACACTTGAGATTTAGACAAGGGGTAGTATGGGTATTGGACACTTCAATTCGGTGTAAAAATTGGCAAAATTGAAGAATACATGTGTCATACTCTTCAAAATACCGTGTCCAACCAAACACTCCATGAGTCCGTGTAACATAGTAGAGAACAGCCCTGCAATTTCTATGTAAGCCAAACAAAGACATCCCATGTAAATCACCAATTGTGGAGACTCGCGGAGAAGCAAAGAAAGAAACTCTCTCCCAATGAACAGTCACCGATGAAAATGCTAGAACTCCATCCAAATACCCTAAAGAAATTCAAAAAAAAATGCAGGTCCACAAAGATCTTGTCATCCTTATACCAAACCACAAAATCTACACAGGAGGCTCTCCACACTAGAAGGACAAAAGCAACTCTCCATGGTTCAAAGTAGCGGCCGTGTTGCCAAAATATCAATAATGACTCGGTTTGGTTTCTTTAGTCCCTGATAATGATACACGAATCATAATTTCTTTAGCTTCCACCTCTATTGCATGTTATTAGAAGACAACATGAAAGCCTTAATTTCTTTTGGACTCTCTCTTCCAAATGTTGAATGAGGCCGACTACCTTGAAGATAAGAAAAGGAATAACAACTATAAATATTCCCCAACAGTTCCAGAAGCCAAATGAATTTATCCAAAGAATGAGAATGGTGCAATAATAAAGTGTTTTGATGGTGATACCAACTTCTCCGTCACTCTGTAAAAAAATAGAAAAATTATAGACGCAAATTTGGAAGTGATCTTGGACTCTTAATTTGTCTCTAAACTTCAGAAGTAAATCTTTTTTCTCTTACATTGTGGGAACCAATCCTTCTGATCGATCTCCTTTGCTAATTTAGTTAAAGGCCAAAAGCTCTTTCTAGAATTAAAACATTTTTTTGATCTTTGGCTTCATAGACTCGATAGTTAATACTAATGACTTGCGAAATAACGCAGTTTCGTGTAGTTCTCATCATAGTTGTCACTGCACCACGGCAAGACGTGGCGTGGCGGTAGCTGACGACCAGGACGCATAGGCGATAAGGGACCCACTTAGGCATCCATAAGGCGATAAGTCGTAAACAATGTATAATTTATACATTTATAATTATGAAGTTGTTCTCATATATATTAAGACTATTAAATACCATTAAAATCACAAAATACATTTTAATAATTTAATAAAAAGTATATATGTATATGAATTTGTATATTTATTATTAAAAACAAACAAAAGAAAAAGAAGAAACAAAGATACTAATAGGCAATAGAGATAGATATTATTACTCTTTTTAAGTTTTTAAAGGCCATTGCCAAACAGCCAAACAGACCTAAAGATAATTGCTAAAGTGACCTAACCTAATTAACATACAAGGCACCACAATCCAAAACTTCATCACCCACACGTGGTATTAGTGTTAGTCACAACTAACCAGACATCCAAGTACAAAGTTAAACAAAAAGGCACACAAATCTCTCTTACACACGTTAGCACAGAAGTGGTATCACTTAGAAATAAAAACCAAGCTAGATGTTGGACGAATATGCTACAAGGATCGTCTTCACTAGGTGAGCTCGGTAGTTGATTCGCCGACATGAAAGAACCTCCCACGCGCCGACGTGCAACATCATAAAGTTCATCGACGATCTCACGCGCCTCCTCACGCCGGCAGTTTTGTTCATTATTTTGAAGAGTGTTTGTTTCCCTAGGGAATAAAGGTGTTGCTACTTACTAGGTTTCAAGGCTTTGTAGGAAATAGGGGAAGGTCTATTGGAGAAGCTATTGTTTTGCTATTCTTCAGTCTTTCATTGTAGTGGAATGTGTGGATTTTCATTTATCACATCATGCCTTTTCATGGGACAGTGTCAGTGTCACTTTACTAGCCTCAATTTGGGTTTCTGCAATGGACTTTTTTTGGGGTTTCTATTTTTGGAGTTGCCAAGGGATTAGAAAACTTCCCTGTTATAAGGGTGTTGAAAATTTTCACTTTTTCTATTATGGAGGATTTCTGGTTTTTCCATACTTCTCTACTTTGTATGTTCTCCCTCTATTCTAATAAAATCTCCCTTTAATAAAAAAAAAAGTAATAATAATTGTCTCTCTTGTTTCCTCTGGTGGTGTAAGATATTCCATTAAGTATCCTTTGAGCAAAACACAATCTTTCACCATTTGACATTTTATGTCTGAGTCGATCAAATTAACTATCTGCCCAATCATAATTATTTCCATCTCTTGATTTGTCTCAGCTTTAATTACAAATAGCAAACCATTATGATCTAAGATACAGCCCTTTCTAAGTCTTCTGATTTAATATTCCACAAGATTATGTGTTAATGTTGGTTCTAAGACATGTAAGTTATGAGTCTTGCGAATCTTGTAGACATCTCATTGCAGAATTCAATAAGGGTTGTTTGGAACTTGGATAACGTGGAGGAAAGAAATAAAAAGGAAAACAAAAAAAATGTAGAAAAAGCAATCTCAATGAAAATAAATCAAATCATCTAGTAACAAGAACACTGTTAAAATAGTGTATTAGTTGGTTAAAAAAGCTCCAATTAATTTTCAGATTTCCTTTACCTTCCTTTTCCTTCAAGTTTTCCAAGTTCCAAATAGACCATAAAGAATTATTTTACTTCTTACATCCTAGAGGAATTTTTTGTTAATGGTGTTAGTCAAATGCTGTATGAACTAACAAATTATAAAAAATAACCTCATTAGTAGATGTTTCCTCCCACCATATAACTTTATCAGACTGTAGAGTGTAGAGTTAATGAGCTTTTTTTAGGAGGAAGTGTTAATAAAGAATGAATACAGCCTACAAGAGGTGGGACAAGAGGCTGATTCTCGAAGAAGCAAACCCTAGCAGATACTCATAAACCCGACAGGAGTATATATAAACTTTAAATCAATTCAAGGTACCACCCCTGCCAAATTCAAGGTTAGTGTAGACACTCGAAATTTCGTTTTCCTGTTACTAACTATGTAGGAGGGCAAAAGCGACTTTTTCACACTCCAGAAATAACCCTAGAGGACCACAACATCAAATATAACCAGGGGGGACATCCCCGTGGAACATCAAATCAAACTTGGAGATCAACCCTAAGGAAAATAAAAGTTGGTAGCAATCAAACCTTGGAGACAACCCCGAAGAACAGCCAAAAGCCCCGTCAACCCTGGGGAAAACCCTCGGAAGGGCAAAACGGTCATTTTGACAAGTCAACTTCAACAACCCTAATACAGCTGCAAATAGGGTCACAAAGAGCCATTGCAGCACTTCTGAGCGTAAACTATGCAAAACAGCTCAACGGACTGCCTGCGAAGACACGAAGATGCCGTTTCGGTCATGGACCCATCTTGCCAGATTCGGAAAAGGACAAGCCTATGTCATTGCGTAGCTCTTGGAAAAAGCTTTACTTTATGGTATGGCACATCTCCATCAGATTTTCCCGTATTGCAAGTTACAAGCGTTTCAACGGACTGCACGTCGATCGAGATTACGCGTACTTCGAGGCGGCGGGACCCACTTAGTATACTCGCGGAATCCGCAGTATACCTGCTGCCAGGGTCTATATATATCAGCCCCTATCAGCTTGTTGGAGAAGAGAGAAGGAAGAGGAAGAGAGAGAGAGAAGGGTACGGGAGAGAGAAATCAGGCCATTTGAGAGCGAAAGGCAACTTTCCTTCCATTCAATCTCTGTAAATCTTCTTTGTAAACACTTTTATACATATATACTACAACATATCAAGTTTTAACCGGTGGAAAACGAGTTTAGAGGCGCCGAAAGCCATTCGATAGCCATTCTCGTGCTTAAGTGTAAGATCCATTCAAATCTGCTGTTTTTTCTTGCTTTAATATATATATACAAGTACATAAATATATATATATATATATATATATTTATACCGATTAGTTGTGCCTGGATTGTAGATATGTGGCTTTTTCTTGCTTTAATATATATGTATATATATATATATGCATATATATATATACATATATATTTATACCGATTAATCGTGCCTGGATCGTAAATTTGTGGCTTTTTCTTGCTTTATTATATATATATATATATATATATATTTATATGTATATATATATATATATATTTATACTTGTTTAATAGTGCCTGGATTGCAAATCATGGCCTTTTATTGCTTTAATATATATATATATATAAGTAATATATATTATTTAATCTTTATATAACTGCTTATATATATATAAGCTTTATATTTGTATATATATATATATATATATATATATAGTTAATCATTGTGATTAAATATCAGTTTTAACTGTTCATTTGATGTAAATCTGCAATATTCAAAGTTTGTTGACTTGATTTATCTAAATTTAGCCATATCTAGCTTTTAACCGATTCAAAAGTTGCAAAACTAGAACCGTTGAGCTAGATTGACTAAGATTTATTTAAATCTAATTTTCTTTCTAGTTTGTAAATATCTAGCAACCACGCTGCCCTAGATCTATATCTAGAGAAAGCTGGAAGCTTTGGCTACACGCATACAAGGATTTAACCGATGAATCTTTTGTTTTGCGACGTCTAGAGTTAAATATGCTTTTTATTTTAATTGTGCAAGCTTTTAAATAATATTCTATAAGCCTATGAATCACAGGATCTATGATTCAATCCATGAATCTAGATCTGGTTCCATGACGAACCCTTTTCAGTTGTACAACTAGCTTGCAAATTTTGTACTTGTAAATATAGGACTTTAAAATAGTTATCCAGATTTAAGGTCCCCGTAATAGTGAAAATCCTATGTGTGGTGCTCGGGCATACTTTGATGGCTTTCATGCCCTTAAGGAGCCCGACACTTGTATGTATATTATTTTGTCGAAGATGTTTCGCATCTCAAGAAAAAAGTCAAAATAAGCCAAATATGGAATAAAAGGGAAGTATCGAAGTCCTCAATTCCTAGTCGAGCGAAGGATTTGAAAGCCATTGTGTTTTTAAAATATCATTTCAATGTATATCTTGCCTAAAATGAACTTTTTGTTAAATCAAATCATTCGTACCTAGACGCAAAAGAGGTACATCACTACTTTCAAATAACGCACCTAGGCCCAATTAAGTGCAATGCACACACACACACATACACAAACTAGGGAACAAAAAGCGCGGTAACCGTGTTTCACGGAAGTCGGACACCTTCCCACCGCTTAATCGAGCCCTCGAACTCTATAAAATCTCGGTTTCCAAGACCAATTAAACAGAGTCCAATAATTGGGCCGTACTGCAAAACCTTTCAAAACTCTATTGAGTTGGTACAACCATTTAATGGGCAAAGAGTCAAAAAAGCCCCGATGTTTATCCCGATGTCCCACTTGCACCCTAAACTAATTTTTTTTTCAAAAATACCCTTAACGTTATATTTTTGGGTCGCCCGTGCGTTCCCTACCAAGTAATGTAAGACAAACAGGGTTAAAATGTGATGACGTGGCAGGCTTAAATATAAAATATATTCTAAATAAAACAATATATATCATTTAATCAAAACAAAAAATACTAAAATAAAAAATAAAAAAAGCATAACATATTTACATCATTTAATCAAAATAATAAAATTCAAATTATTTTGTTAACTAATCAAAACAACTAATTAAATAAAATAAGTTGTATAACATATCTACATCATTTAATCAAAATACTAAAATTCAATACATAACATATTTACATCAAATACTAATTAAAAAAAATATTAAAATACTAATTAAAAAATACTAAAATACTAAAAAAAATCAAATTAAAAAAATACTAAAATTCAAATTATTTTGTTAATTAATCAAAACAACAAAAATTCAAATTACATCATTAAAAATACTAAAATCATAATACTAAATACTAATTGATATAAAAATTTTAAATTACTAAAATCATAATACTAAATAATATTTTTAAAATTCAAGGTGGACTGATCCTGACAGAACACAAGGTGTCGGTTATGAGCACCAATCCTGACAGAACACAAGGTGGACTGATCCTAATTCCGGGAGTGACGGAGGAAACAAGATAGCCCCCTAAGGAAATTCTTCCGCAACTGTCAAACATTCTGTTGCCAAAAGTTAACAACCACACTCCTGATTTTACCCTTCTGGGTGATGAGGAGGAAATAGTGATCCTTACTGGAAAAAGCCAAAAAGAAAAGTTCCTTGCGAGAAATACAACAGTACGAGGACATTTCATAGTCAAATCTTCTCAAACCCATGAAAAAGATGAATATAAAAGTGGTAAGTTGTCGGGGAAAGCCAACCCATCAAGGAATTAAGAGTTCATACCTTTTTGCTATGGGTCCAGTTTAAGCATCCTTAAGGGATGTGCTGAATCAGGAGGTGATCAAGTTATGGCAGTGATTGAAGATATTCATGACCAAGAAGTAACCTCTATCACGAGCCTCGAAGGCAACATAACCCCTTACAACTGGACTATCAGGCCTCAGCTAGCCAAGAAGATGTAGATCTAGAGGATAAAGTTGTGAGTTCCAGAAGATGTTGGGACAGTATCACTTTCTTAGCATTATGCCTTTTATTTTCCATGCATGTAAATATTGGAAAAAAACAAAAAAGCAAAAAAAGCAAAAAGTCAAAAAAATAAAAAAGTCAAAAACATCAAAAAAATTAAAAAATCAAACCAATCAGGTCTCAGCCAAGCCTGAACTACGAAAGACCTGATCTCCCCCCATCAATGGGAGTACATAGGCAGCCATCTATGGTCTCAAACCAATTTTTTTTTCCAAAAACCCACTCAAACCAATCAAAACAAACAACTTTCAAATCCCCAGAATACTCCACTCCAGAATACAAATTTTCAACTGTTCAGGCCAAGCCTAAACTACGAAAGACCTGATCTCCCCCCATCAATGGGAATATGTAGGCATCCATCTATGGTGCGGTCTAACCCTTAAAAGAAACATCCAAAATTCCAACCCCAAACATCAATCCCAAGACACCAAAGTCCACATCCAATAAAAACCCTCAAAGTCAACGACCCATGTTGAGAATACCCAACGGTACCTTAAGGTCATTCCATCAAATCTGGAGCAAGTCTTGAAAAGAAGAGACAACGATACATCAAGATAGCCAGTCACAGGGATGAAATAACATTCATCCTAAGATGCAACCCTTCAGCAAATCAAGCTCAGTTGAAGCCATCACATCACAAAGCAAGATGAGCTCTTAGGTCCAATTCAGTGGAATCTGAAGGCATCTAGACTGAAGCAATATTATAGTGATATATCAAGCATGATCATCAGCAAGGACCTTCAAAGAGTCGACACCCTCGATCACAAGTCTTCATCAAATTAGAAGAAAATCATCAAAGCCAATTGCGCCAACAAGCCAGAAACAATGGTTGAGGGCATCCAAGCATCAAAGCCCAAATCTACTACTTGTTCACCATATGGGTCCAGAGGTAAAAGACTTGCAATCTCGGCATCTTATCAGCCCATCTGTCAAAGCAACTATCCTATATGACAAAACAAGACTGGGATAATCTCAGAAACAGCGACAACTCAACACTGGGCATTCATCAACCATCCCAAAAAGGAAAATGAACCAGTTAGCACAATCAGCATGGTTCATCATCATCAAAGTTTCCCTCATATCATCTCATCTCATTGGCGATTCGGTATGATTATTTGGTCTTTCTCAATCAAAATTTGCTTAATCCACATGTGAGGTTCGACTCTTTCATTTATTTATGCGCCTTCGGTCTTTATTTACATGCATTAGCATCCGTGGAGCAAGAATCACGGGAACGATTAAAGAATTAAGACTATTCAACCTTTTTAATTAGGCACGACATCCTCGTTCAAAGCGCTTTTGGAACAGACTTGACCCCATATGCATGTATGCACTTTGCGATTGCCCTGACTCTTAGTTGTGGGGTATGAAGCTATGGCAAAAATAATGGCAATTAATGAAAAGATAAAAGATAAGTCGCCAACCTAATGTCTCGAATCGTGGCCTAGGTTACTCGAGTAATTAAGCTTGAGGGGTGTCTTTACACCTGGTGACCTAAAGCCATCTGGTTTGAGAGTCATCGGCCCAACGCTCGATACATGAGTAACTTAGCGCCTAAAAAGACGAGCATTACGAGGAAACGAGGAAGGCAAAACCTGATCAGATCTGAATCGTGGCCTAGGTTGCTCGAGTAATAAGTCTGAGGGGTGTCTTCACACCTGGTGCCCTAAAGTCGTCTGGTTTGAGAGTCACCGGCCCAACACTCGCTACATGGTTAATTTAGAGCCTAAGAAAACGGACTTTACACAAGCTCAGGCGATGAGCAAATAGAGAACATCATCCCACTGGCTTCCTTCACCTTGTGTATGCTATGTCACAAACGAAAACAAATTTGACAATTAAAAAAGAACCATTAATTCATAATAATAGCTCCAGCCAACTGCAACAGAAAATGCTTTCTGACCAGCAATCAGATATCAAATTCTACTCATATATCCTAGATCAACCGTAATCTTGTATATGATCTGCATCTTTTATTTCACGAAGCAATAAATTGGTTATTTATTTTTTAGGGCAGTATAATTTATACATGCATATAATCTTTTACCAAATCATCTCAGACACCCACAACAGCCCAAAATCAGCAGAATAACAGAACTACAGAAAAAAAATATATACTGACTTCCCCTCCATATTCTAACTATTGAAATTCAAGCCAACCCAACATCATATGTGCATCATAGCCAGCAAAGTCTATTACAATTAACAGAAATACTCATAGCCTATGAAGCACGAATACATAGAGATGATGATGAAACAACAAGAAACGTGAAACGTGAAACATGATACGACATTTCCAGAAAAAGCAGGATACAATAAGTTGAGGATACATTGAAAATTTAAATATTTTTATAGACATACAGATATGTATATAATAAATATATTAAATTAGTCATAAGCAAGTAGTTAACTTCAAAATTTTAGTTCATTTAAAATACTAGCACTAGTGCGGTACAAAAATAGCTGAAAACCTAAAAAACCAGCTGGACCAAGACGAATCAGTCACTTTAAGGTTTACTGACGGTTTATAATAAGCATAAACTGATTATCCTTCGGTCGACTTCGGTATCTAGGGAAATAGCTCGATTTTGAACCGAACTGATGAGTGCATATTATTCATTTATTTTGATTCCTTTATGTTTAGTTTTATTGCATGTTTCATGTGTATATGAGCTTATTAAGTTATTTAATGATTTCAGGATGAATTTGAGCTGAAAAAGGGTACATTGCAGGGTTTTTAGCATTAAGTTGGATACATTGTCTTGGCTTGGGACTTGAATTTTATTGTAGAGTTCTTCCTTAGCTTTCCGGAACATCTTGAATCGTCTCAATCGGAGTTAATATAAAAAAGTTATGATCTTTTTACTAAACGGACGTTGAACCTCAAAGTTTGGAAGTTGCAATTTACACAGCAGTAACTTGGAGCCCGATTTCAACCTTGATGTATCAAGAATCTGTCAATTCTCAAATAATTAAAGTTGTAGATCTCGTCGAGAACTTCAATTTGATAGGTAGCAGGCCCCGTAAATCCTCTCAGATCAAAAGTTATGGCCGTTTTATCAAATGACGTCGTAGAGAAAATATGGGCAAATTTGAGCGACAAAATTGGAAAATCTTGAATTTTTTGAAAGTTTCTAAAAGCAATTTTGACAGATTTCTACATGGAATTGGATTGATATTTCTATTAGAATTAGGTATCTTTAGACTGAGATTTATAACCAAATTAGATTCTATTTTTTTATAGAAACTAGTTATGATTTGTAATTCCTTTTAAAATTTGGATTTCTAATTCCCATAGAATTTAGAACTTTCTCTAGCACTATAAATAGAGGATGATAGTCATGGTTTTATTCATTCAATCATCTACTACATTCTCTCATCTACAACATTGGAGAATTGAAGACATGAGCTAAGTTCTTTTTATTCAGTTCTAAGGGATGTTGAACCTTATTTATAATTAATGTTTAATTGAGTATTCATTATTTATTCCTTCTCACATGAAATTCATTCTTGATAATCTGATTTAATTTCTGAATGCTATGTGGCTTAACTGATTTGATTTCTGCTCTGCAGGATTGAATTGGTTAACGAATATCATCATATGCTAAATCAAGGAATAATATTGCATGTAAATGATATTGATCACAAGTAGTAATTAGTAATACCTGATTGTGGACAAGCTTTTGAGTATTGCTATGATTATCAGAGGACAAGTTAAACAATCCGAGCTTATATGTTTGTTGCTTGGAATAGTCTAATTCCCTAATTCTTAATGTTACTGTTATATTAAATCTAGAGAGGTTGTTCTAGGTTATATAATGGTTAGAATCTTGTGAAGAACTTGTTTCATCGAGTGACAATCTAAAGGGAGTTTCGGGTAGCAGAGTTTGTTGTTACCTAGGGCTATTAGTTTTATTGAAGGGTAAATAATGTTACACTATTAATCTACTGTTGTAAAAAGGTGATACTGAACGAAGAACTGAAGCTTTTTATTCATTGTTTATTTTTATTAGTTTATTCTTATTAATTTAGTTAATTAATTCAAAATCCCCTTTTCATTAGAAATTATAGGATAAATATAAAACAAATCACTCTCTGTGGGATCGATCCTTGCTTACTACTGTGCTAATTGTTTGAATTTGTAAAGTGAAAGTGAGGTTAATTTAGGAGTGTAAACGACAACTCCCACGAACCGAACCAACTAGCAATTTAGTGTTTACTTTTAATATAAATGTATATACTATATCTATATATAATAGTGTTCTATCGACTACTCAATTACCCATAGATTGTTTAGTTTCTCTCTCCTAATCTATAACCAAAATTTATATCTCATCTCTGACATATACATCTGGTCTCAAATCCCATCTACATTGATCTCATATTCTCATCTCAGATCTACATCTCCTTCCTCTCAACAATCTGAAAATATAAAATATATGGGCAGGAAGAAATTGGTGGGTACTTTCGTAAGATTGGAGGAAAGGTCAATTCAAAGAAAGATGTTGATTGAAATCTTTGGTACTAACAAAAGGAAAGTATAAAATATGCTTTCTTTATTTGAACCCTAATCTCTTGTTGTAATTGTCACCTCATTTTGGGTTACTTTAATTGTAATTGCTCTCCTCTTCAATCTCGCTCATAAATTTTTTTTCATTTCTGGTACAATTTCGTATGGTTTGTGGACTTCAAATTGTTCAAAATTCATTCCCTCTAAACATCAAAACTGGCCGAAATAATCAATCAACCGGAACCGATTAAACCCGACATGGTTGGTTGGCGTCAGCGGGAATATTTTGAGAACTGACCATGTCGGTTTTGGCAAAAAAAATCATCAAAAACCAGCCAAATCCGACAGTTAACACCCCTAACTAGCACGACATAACCAAAAATTAGGGACTTAAAATCTGAATCAAATATCATCATTTTCTCATAGTTCTAAGACTTCTTTACTAGCATCAAGTTATCCTTACACAGTCAAAAGATAGGAGTCAAACATTACATCAAAAAGGCCATAAATTTTCTCCAAGTCATAAGACACAAAGCACTGTAAACTAAAAATAAGATGAAGCAAGCTAATCTTATCACTGAACAAGTAATAACATATCATCTTAGTCCCCTTGCGTAACGGAAAGTACCCCTAGAGTATCCGAAAGTGTCCAAAATTGAAAAGATTATAAATAATAAATTTGACGTATGCGAGAGTGTCGGATAAGTATCGTGAAGTTGGTGTTCGACGTGTATCCAGAACAAATACGTTGATCTCCGAGAAGTGTCAGTGCTTTTTAGACCACAACCATTAAATGTAGCTCAGACATGATAAGAAGTTAAGAACAAAAAAAAAAAAAAAACAGAACGAATTATGTGAAGGTGCTTAAATAAAGGGCACAATAACCCTAGAACTAATCAAAAGTACACAAGGCACCAACACCTACTGTGGTGAACAACCGAAGTTCTGAAGAGCAGAAAACAAAATTAGAGAAGCAATGAGCCTTGCTCCATCAGATGGAAAAAATTTCTATTTCCTTTTTCTCCCCTGTAAATAACATCCTATTTCCTATTCAAGATCGAAAGCATAAAAAGAATTAGACAAAAATAAAGAGGAAAAAAACAGCCCTAAACAATAGACAGTTAACCTGCAGAATTTGAGCTTTCTCCTCTTATTATATGAACCACCACCACAATCTTAGAATTTCTTTACCTCCCTTCTTCCTTTCTTGCATTGGCTATTAAAATTTTTACAGCAAAAATTGAAAAATACAACTTTCGGTGTTATTGAGTCAATTAAATAAAGGGCATAAGTTGATTAAGTTGCCGAATGCTAATTTGGATTAAAAGCGTTACCCATTTCAAGATATACCACTGGAACAGTTAACAGATACCACTCGTAATACACATATATGGGCTCAATTGGCATCACTCTCGTGAGGTAAATAACAGAATTATCATTTAATCACTATCATCATTCAATCTAAAGGGTTAGTGTAATATAAATTAAAAAAACACCACAGCCCTAATAATATGGTACAATTTTGGGGAAAATTTGCTAAGAGAACCAAATATATATATATAGAGGGAGAGAAACCTGGTGACTTCGTTGTCACGCTCAACCTCGCCTACTTCGGCGAAGAAATTTTTAAGAAGCAAATCATCGTCGACGGTGGACGTATTGGTACTACTGGCTTCCCCCATCGTTCTTCCTCTCAGTGTCAGAACGAGAAAAAATTTCACAAAAGTTCCATAAGAGCTAGCTCCGGCTGAATGCTTCGGGTCTGAATCGAGTGTTTTGATAGGAACAAATAAGAGCAACCCGTCCCACTAACGAGTACTTTTGCCCGAATCCGACCCGTCACAAAATTCATACCCACTCTGATTCAAACCAACCGTTCGGCTCGATTCATACTAACCCTGCTAAAAGTTTAATTGGAACTCGAAAATATAAATGATTCAAATATTAACAAATTTTAAAATTTAATAAATTATTCAAACATTCTCAAATTATATTTTTCTATTGATACTCGAATCATATTCGTTCGAAATATTCAAACTATTCAAGATCGTTTTGAGATCATGTTCTACTCAGTAGCTAAACGAATCTCAATCAAAACTTATTTTATATTCGATAAATTTTATAAATTAAATATGAACAACTTTATACTCAACTCGAATCGCTTCGTTTACACCATTAATCTTGATCCTCTGAAAACGTCCTTTTAAATTTCATATGTTACTTTGTACAATTATTTATAATTTAAAATAAAAAAATATGACATATTTATATTACTAGCAACACTTTGTATTATAAAACTTATGAATTTTTTAATTAGATAATTTAGATAGTTACATAATTATATATAAATATAAGGTTTATTTTGAGTAATACAGAGAGAGAGTTAAATGCATTTTGAATCCCTCAAATATATCTAATTTTACATATTACATCATATACTTTAAAACATGACACTTTGCCTCATGTACTTTTAGCGAACGAGCACATAATACCTTTGTAGGGTTTTCGGCACATAAAAGCAATGCACAACAAAAAATAAATTGAACAAAACAATCCGAAACCCAAACAGGATCCATGCGAAATGAGAATTAATTCAATGTGTAAAAAAGATTATACCGGAATTATGAAGCGAGAATTGATGCGATCGAATCTCCAATCTAATCTAAACGAATCAAGGCTCTACTTTTATCCATACAAACGCTCCGCGAATCGTCCTACGATCTGCGAAGAAGGAACAGCGATCTTAGCCACCAAGGATGAGGATTTTCGAACTGCTTTCTCTGGTCTCTCTCAAGAGTGGCTTAGGGTTTTGTATTTTGATGTAATCCCTAAAATGACCGATATATATCACATATATAGCGAGCTAGGAGGAATTAATCAAAACCTAATATTATTAAAATTGAATTTATATATATCTTAATTAAGTCTTTACTTAATTAATATACTTATATATATAAATTATCCTATTAATTTAAATTCGTAATTTAAATACTATCAATCATATTGACATATCTAAATCTTTACAATTTAAATTAATTCCCTTTTAATTACGTTCTATGTGTGTGACCCTATATGTTATTATTACGTTGGCAATAATTTTAAAATCATATTATAAACAGTGAGCAGCATCTAGTAATGCATCATTGCTACCCAAGTAATAATAAGATCGATGATTCGATTCAACCTTTTTGTGACCAATGTTTCAATGTAATTTAATCCTTTTAACCTTAATATCCTAGATTAAACTCGAGTCATGGAATGTGTCATACTCTTCATAATTTAATCAGTTTTCTTGATCAATGAGTAGACTATATGAAACAAATCACTATTTGAGCATGGCCGTATGCATTTTATAGTCCTACTCAATCAAGAGGCCTATGGATATCACCCCTAATATATGGGATGGTTAAATTCCATCTAGATCACTCATATTCCTCACACGATTCATGATGTACCCAATAATCGCATTTATAGTCCACCACATTAAAGGTGACATTTGATGATATCAAAGTACATAAATTCACTCGTAGAAATATAGTGATTTCGTGTCTGGGACCATTACATCATTGTCACTATGAGAATTGTTAATGACACTTCGCATAATGCTCCACATAAATTCTCATGGTGGGTCCGCCCAAGATGGATTCTCTAATATGTACTCTACGCATTGACTTAATATCTCATATATTTATGACCAATGAGATTTGGTCATCAAATCGATCCACATACTAGTCTTCATGCATCATTGTTGTCCCATCAACAATGATACTCGACTAGGGACATTTAATAACAATGATACTAATTGTAATTATATAATCTCATGTTCAAGTCACATACTTGAAATTATATAATTTGTATCACTATTCTAAAGATTTTTATTATGTTAACATTTATATAACGCAGTAAATAAAACCATAATAAAATCATTCATTTATTCAATCAAATATAATATCAAAACGTTAAGTAATTATATCAAATAATTGGCCTCTAGGACATAAACTCTAATACCTTCTGACCCAAAATATGTCGCTAAAAGTGACGGGAAGAGTTGGGTCAAAGGGTGTTATGTGTCAGTTATAAAACCCTAGCATGCAAGCATGTGTAATGTGTATGTATAAGTATATTAATCTAAGTTGAGCATGTTTTAATAGATTTTCATGATTAATGTAAGTGTGTAGCTTAAAATGAATTTGAGAACTTTAGAAATGAACTTAACGAGTATGAATGACTTATTTATATACTGACTTTGCAAGCATATTAGTATAACTTAGAAATGCATGAATAAACCTTTAACTTGTGTTTATGTGATTAGCAAGGAAGCATGAACAAGTTGAACTTACTAGTAAGCTTTGAATGTGAATATTGTCAAACTACCTTGAGGACTAGAATCTGACATTTGTGATCATGTTTGATGACACTCTTAGACTCACTCATGTAGTATAACCATAGATATACCATGCTTGTGTATCACATTTCAAGAAAAGCATAAACGAAGCATATTTTCAACCAAAACGGTGCTAATTTCACATATGTGTTATGAATACTGTGAGACCCAGATTTTATGAATAAATAATTAATTTTCTCGAAATAATTTTTTGAATATTATGGTGTGGATTTGATATAATGTTATAGTTGTGGGTAATATTTATAAATTTTGCAAAGTATGCAAGTTGTTGTATAATATTCGATTTGGTGAGAATATTCTTTTGTCGAGAATATCCATACGACGGACAATCATTAGTGGGCCCCACAACGGAATTATTGTCGGATTGAGAAAAACGACAAAAATATTTTATGAAAATAACTAAAAGTTTTATCGTTAATCTTTGTTGAACTACTCGGAAGTAAAAGTACGATGTCTGGCGTGGTTGCATAGTAGCACACTACGGTATTGATTATTGATGCTTACGTGATAAGTCACTCAGATTTTGTTTTATTGGTATTATTAATGTAATAAAATGTAATACTTTTATAAAGTTATTCTATAAATAGAATATATTATATTCAATTATGCGTAGTGTTGCATAATTATGCGTGATAGTTTTTTGCATAGTAAAATCTTTTTATATAAAAATGAGAATACTTTTATAAAGTTATTCTATAAATAGAACATATTATATTTTATTATGCATAGTGTTGCGTATAGTGCTGCGTAGTATTTTGCATAGTAAAATCTTTTTATATAAAATAGAATACTTTTATAAAGTTATACATTTTATTAGACAATAATTAGAATATATTATATTTTATTATGCATAGTGTTTGCATAATACTGCATGTAGTGTTTGCATAGTAAAATCTTTTATAAATTTATTCATTTTATAAGATTATAAATAGAATATATTATATTTTATTTAAAAGATTTTACTTTAAATATGGACCGTCAGATTAAAGTAAATCAATCTGGACCGTTCATGAGTTAGTTACTATGCAGTCCATTTTTCTATAAATAGAAGTTCATTCCTTCATTATTTCTTATTAATTCACTGAAACTCTAGAGAGATAAACTATAGAGAGAAAGAAGAAAAGTATTCTGCTACTTCACTACTCATATATCCAGTACTCTTCTTCTTAAGGTAGAGAATATTATTTGTTGTACTCGTAAGGGGTGTTATTCTTTCTTATTCAAGCGAAGAGAAGCTGTTGTTATATTCTATTTCTTATTATTACATTGGAATAACTTTTATACTGTGATTCACCCTATACTTGGTGACATTCTTCTATTATTCTGCTTGGAACATCATATACGTGTGTTTTACACCGCACTGGTCCTGCTTTATTATTATTCCGTTGGAACATCACATCGTGTGTTTTACACCGGACTGGTTCCGTCTTATTATTATTACTCGTTGGAACATTCATGTCATGTGTTTTACACAGACCTGAGTTCGATCTTTATTATTACATTGGAACATCCTCGCTTGCAAAATTTTTCCCGACTGGGTTCCGTTATTATTATTCTGTTGGAATAACTCATCTGCAAGTACTGCATGCGTGATGATTTCTTTTGTTATTCCATTCTTTATTATACTCAGTTGGTTAAAGTTTTGACTTCTATACTCCATGAAATTAGTAGAATATCCTTGATATTTGCGCTTCATCCAGTTTCTTTTCATAGAAATATTCTTCTGATCATTCTTGAATTTTACTCTACAAAACAGTATCATGTTGACAATTTGGACATTATTAGTTCTTGGATAAATTAATTCTTGAACTTGTTTTATTAAATTCTTATATCATTGTCATGATCATCCTCATGTTTATATTATGTTGAAAGTCATCTTTGGCCTGTAGTGCATAGATGGACTTGGTATGATTATGACCAGGGATTATGCGGTGTAATCATGACCCTAATGTTACAAATAATGTGAAAAAAGTCCTCATTGGCCCGTACTCCATTGATGGACAGTTTTTGGTATGATTATGGCTATGGATTCTCTTCGGCCAAGGGTGCAAAGATGAATTGTTTTTATGGCGTGATCGGGGATCGTTGATGAATACACAAATATTCTTGGCGCGTAGTGCGTGCATGGATAATTGTGGTCGTGATACTAAAGAATATCCTTGGCCGTAGTAGTGCGGGGGTGATTCGATGATGTGGATTATTTATTAAAGTTCTTTGAGTCTCGATGATAAAAGTGATGAAAAACCTTTTAAATCATAAAAGATAGTAGATTTTATTCTCTACTTGACTCTTTTAATGGATTGCTTGTTCCAATTGTAGTTAAACTTGATGTTTGTTATATTGTATCGGTTTAACATCATTTAAGGCTAATGAAATTTATTACGCATTATCTTAGTCATAATATTTCTTATTGGGCTAGTTGAGCTCACCCTTTTTTCACCGTTTCTTGTGAAATGAGAATATAGCTAGGACGAGTCGGGGAACGGAGTGATGGTCCTAGATGGTGCATTAGTAGTCCTCACTATTCTGTGAAATAGTGTGATAATAATTGTAATAAGGACTCCTTTTGAGTTTGTATACTCTCTAGTAGACAATATTTGTATTCAAACTCACAATTTATGTTTTGTCGTATTATATACATTTACAGTTGTATTATCAAGTTGTATTTGAATTACATACCATGTATCTGGCGACTCAAGATGGGTGATGTATACCTAATTTTGGGGGCGTCCACAGGTTGGTATCAAAGCTTAGGGATATGATCCTGCTAGGATGTGAGAATAGAACTAGGAAGGAGAGATGGGGAATTCCTTCGCTAGTATGACCTCTACCAAGTTTATTTGGTATTTAATTGGTCGGTCGTAGTATAGAGATAATATGTGATATGTTAATTAACCCTTGTTTTGTGGCGATATTTGAAAATGGCATCTCAAAATGTTGAGATAAGCAATGGAGCACGAGGAGACCGTCTGAGTCTCCACAGATCAATAATTAGATAATGTGCAACGGGATGACGATAATCTTCCCATAAACAACAACACCGATTAATTGATGAACGACGATGCGCTTAAGAGCTTTTTAGAATTCATGCAACATCGCGTGAAGGCGCTCATTCATCTTTGAGGAGAGGAAACAATGGCAACCTACGGTTGGTCACCGCTAAGCAATTCAAGGAGCCGGGACCACCGGAGTTTTTGGGAAAGCCAAAACCACTTAAAGGCGAGACGTGGTTAAAGCGGATCACCAAGATATTTGATGTCTTGGGATGCTTGAGGAGCAAAAGGTTCCTTTGCCACCTTTATGTTGCGTGAAGAGGCGGATCACCGGTGGGAATTTGTAAACGATCTCCCGACTGACGCTTTTCAAGATGTCTTGGGAGAAGTTCCAAGAGTCGTTCAATGACAAGTACTTTCCGAAAGCATTCGTCACACGAAGGAGGTGGAATTTATCAAGTTGGAGCAAAACAACATGGCCGTGTCGCAAAGATCTGAAGCCAAGTTTGTCGAGTTGTTCCGATTTCAAGTCCCCACTTGGTTGATAATGAAAAGAGAATGACACGGATGTTTTAAGAGGTTTGAAACACGAGATACGTCAATATCTTATCTCTTATAAAACCGTGTTTGTATTCGAGATGTTGTTAATAGGGCTCGATTATTGGAGCGCCGATAATGAGTCAACCAAACCAAAAGAGAGCGTATGGAAAAATGATAATACCAAAGATAACTTGATCATCAAAGCGGTGACAATAATCATGGAGGGAATCAACATGCCAGAAATGGTAACCACTTCGATGGTAATCATGGTTAAAACAATAAGAATGGACATTTCAAGAAGAGAAGATTCAACAATGACGTGAAGACGTCGGCACCAGCACCTGTTTCAAAGGAAGAAGAATGACCACCGGTCGTATGTTTCAAATGTGGACAGGAGGGACACATCCGTCCAAACTATACGCAGCAATCCAAAATGTGTTTTAATTGCAGAAGAGAAGGTCACCTAGCTCGATTTTATCGTATGGTGAAGTCAATTCTAGTTGGGATAGTGATGCCAAAGGATGTCCCAGACAAGCCAAAGCCAGTAGTTTAAGAGAGAGCATTTTTTTTCGTGACGAGGAACCTGAATAAAATTATCACGGGTATGTTAATCATAAACTCTTGAGAAGTCTATACCGTGTTAGATACCGGTTCTACTCACTCTTTTATTGCACCTAGGTGAGGATACCTCGCTTTCATTTTCGTTTCCAATTCCCAGGTCATTTCCTCTATAGCATGATTCCTCCACAAAACTTTAACTTGTGGTATGACCTTTGTGCGTAGGACATGCTCCTTCCTATCCAAGATCTTGACAGGTACCTCCTCATACGTTAAGTCTTCGGCTATCTCGTCCGGTTCTAACTCTATAACGTGGTTCGGGTCTTTCACATATTTACTGAAATACGAGATATGTGAAACACATTATGAACACGAGACATACTCTGAGTAACGCGAGTCTATAGGCTACATTTCCTACTCGGTCAAGAATTTGAAATGGACCAATAAATCGTGGATTGAGCTTTCCTCTCTTCCCAAATCTTGTAACTCCCTTCCATGGAGCAACTCGCAACAATACATGATCCCCTATACTAAATTCCACGTCCTTTCGATGAAGATCCGCATAACTCTTTTTATCGATCTTGTGCCGCTTGTGTATCGCTGTCGAATCATTTGGATCTTTTCCGTAGTCATCACGTACTCAACTCGGGTCCCAACAATGTTGCTTCACCCACCTCGTCCCAACATACTGAGAGCGACATTTTCGTCCCATATAATGCTTGAAATGGAGCCACACCTATACTTGCTCGATAATCGTTGTTGTAGGAGAATTCCATCAATGGTAAATACTTATCCTAACCGCCTTTGAAGTCTAGGACACAGTGTCCTAATAGATCTTCAAGAGTTTGAATAGTCCTCTCGATTTTCCGTCCGCTTGAGGATGGTATGCGGCGAATCAATCAAATCCGCGCCCATAGCTTTTTGCAAGCTAACCCAAAATCTTGAAGTGAATCTTGGGTCACGATCCAAAACTATGGATAATGGCATGCCATGCAACCTCACAATCTCATTTTCATATATACTAGCAAGACGTTCAAGGAATAAGTCTCCGTGACGGCAAGAAATGAAGCGGAACTTGGTTAATCTATCAATAACCTAAATAAGATTGATGCCTTGAGAAACCGTAGGAAGACACGTAATGTAAAATCCATGGTAATGTGTTCCCACTTCCATTTCTAATCTCAAGTGGTTGCAACGGACCCTTAGGTACTAGATGCTCCGCCTTTACATGTTGACAAGTTAAACACATTGAGATAAACTTTGCAATCTCTCTCTTCATATTGTTCCACCAAAATGTATGTCGAAGATCACGATACATTTTGGTACTTCGAGATGGATTGCAAATGGTGTATTGTGTGCCTCCATCATAATCTTGTACTTCAAATCGTAGTCGTTAGGGACCTGAAAGTCCAGGTGGACTCAAGTATTTCTTCTTCATCAATTCTCGCTCGAATAGCACCTTCTTGTACTTTCTTCTTCATACGCATAAGCTCGGGTCGGTGGCGAGCAACCTTAACTTTTTCTATTAAAGTTGGCTCTGTCGTTTACTTGACATCATCGCACTCATTCCCCGCATATGATCTTCTACTCAACGCATTCGGCTACCACGTTCGCTTTTTTCCGGATGGTATTGAATAGTGTGGTCGTAGTCTTTCATTAGCTCTAGCCAACATCGCTGTCGCATGTTGAGTTCATTTTGAGTGAAGAAATATTTAAGGCTTTTATGGTCTGAATATATCTCCACTTTCTCCCCATATAGATAGTGCCTCCAGATCTTTAGAAGCGAAAACTCTGCACGCTAACTCTAGATCATGAGTAGGATAATTCCTCTCATATTCTTTAAGTTGTCATGAGGCATAGGCTATGACTTTCCCACGTTGCATGAGAACACATCCTAACCCTTTGCCCGAGCATCATCACAGAGATAACAAATCCATCCGATCCGGATGGTATTGTTAGAACAAAAAGCGAAATAAGTCTCCTCTTAAGCTCTTGGAAACTCTTCTCGCATTCTTCGCTCCAAACGAATTTTGTATCCTTCCGAGTTAGTTTGGGTTAATGGAGTAGCGATTCGAGAAAACCCTTCCACGAATCTCCGATAATAACCAAATTTAAGCCCCAAAAAACTATGTACTTGATCACCGAAACTTCGGTTGCTCCCAACTTTGTATTGCTTCATCTTCACGGATCAACAGATACTCCATGTTTCGACACCACGTGCCCAAGGAATGCTACTTCCTCAAGCCAGAACTCGCATTTCTTCAACTTGGCATAAAGCTTGTTTTCACGAAGCCTTTGGAGTACCAGCTTCAAATGGTGCTCATGATCTTCATGACTTTTGGAATATATGAGGATATCATCAATAAAGACAACAACGAACTGATCCAAATATTCCTTAAATACTCGGTTCATCATATCCATGAAAGCCGCAGGAGCATTATTCAATCCGAAAGACATGACTAAGAATTCATAATGCCCGTACCGAGTTCTAAAGGCAGTCTTTGGAATATCCTCGATTAATCTTCAAATGATGATATCCAGAACGAAGATCGATCTTTGAAAAAATTGTGCCCTTTGGTATCGGGTCAAACAAGTCATCAATACGAGGTGAGGATACCTATTCTTGATGGTGACATGGTTCAATTCCCATAGTCAATACAAAAGTCGCATACTCCCGCTCTTTCTTTCTTTACTGAATAAAACAGGAGCACCCCAAGGAGATGAACTAGGGCGAATGAAACCGATGTCCAACAATTCCTGTAGTTGGACCTTTAACTCCCTGAAGTTCAATAGGAGCCATTCGATATGAGGTTTTAGAAATGGGCTTTGTACAGGTTCAAGATCAATAAAGAATTCAACTTCACGTTACGGGGTAGGCACCGGTAAGTTCTTCAGAAATACATCGGAAAGTCAATAACAACGGAATATTATTCAAATTTGACGTGTCTTTATTCAAATCCATAACATAGGCTAAGAAAGCTTGACATCCGTTTTTCAATAAACGAATAGCTTTATGATTAGATATAACGATGATTAATTTTAATGGTTTAGTTGCTTGAATTGCATAACAACGGGTTGGTTAGGAATATGAAAACTAACAACCTTACGAAAACAATCAATTTTGGCATGATGAGTAGTTAACCAATCAATCCCTAAAATCACATCAAAAGAAAGTATCTTTAAAGAGATAAGGTTAACAGGTAAGGTGATGGTGCTAACTTGAATCAAACAAGATTTATAAACGATGGATGTGATGAAAGTTTCTCCTAATGGAGTTTTTCACGAGATAGGTTAAAGTCTAATTTCTCCTAGAGTCAAGTTTAAACGTTGAGCACAAGCGGAGATAAATGAATGGGTAGCACACCGGTATCAAGTAAGGTATAAATTTCGCAAGAATTTATAAATAGCTTACCCGTGATCACCTCGTTTGGGTTCCTCGCATTTTGACCGGTCACAACAAAGCTTCTTCCAGAACCGATTGACTTTGACTTTTCTAGGATGATCTTTTGAGTCACCGCCCCCATTGAACTAGGTTTCGCTCTGCGTCTAATCTCGAGCGATATGTCCTTCCTTTCCACAATTATAGCATACCTTGAATCGCTGTGGGTAGTTTGGACCGATATGTCCGCCTTTCCCGCATTTATAGCATATGACCATGGTCGTTCTCCTCCCTTAGAACCGGATTCTTCTAAGACCGCTGCCTCTTCAAATGGTCGTTGTTAAATCTCCTCTTTTTAAAATCTCCTCCTGACTCGCTTCTTCTATTTTCATGGCCATGATTACCACCAGAGTGGTTACCATTTTTGTCCGTCTTTTTCTTTCTCCGCTGGTTATCGTTGTTTTGTTGACTGTTATCTCCGGTATTATCCTGGTTGTGGTCCCTCGGTTGACCGTACTCGTTATCTCGCTCTAATAATTGAGCCCTGTTTACAACATCTGAGTAGAGAGAAAATTTATGAGAAATGAGATACTGACGTATGCCGGGTTTCAAACCTCTAAGAAACATCCGCGTCATACGTTCCTCATTCTCCACCAAATGAGGTGCAAACCTGGATAACTCTGCAAACTTTGCCTCGTACTGGGACACCGTCATGTTATTCTGCTCCAGTCTAATAAACTCCACTTCCTTCATATGACGAACACTTTCAGGAAAGTATTTGTCATTAAATAGTTTCTGAAATGTCTCCCAAGACATGCTTTGAAGGCAATTGGATGGGTACGCTTCACGACTCCCACCGAGATGTCGCCTCATTACGGAACATAAAGGTGGCGAATGGCACCTTCGCTCCTCTCGTGCATCCCAAGACATTATATATCTTGGTGATTTGTTTGACCCACGTCTCCGCTTTTTAATCGGATCCGGCTTTCCCCACTCGTGGTCCCAACTCTTTGAATCGCTGGTCAGTGACAACCCGTGAATTGCTATCATTTCCTCCCGTATTTTGAACACGAGTCTCCTTCGTCTGATTTTGCATGAACTGCAAAAAACTTCTAAACATCCCCTCGTTCATCATCTACTCAGTGGTGTTGTTCATAGGAGGAACATTGCCAGCCTATTGCACGTTCTCCTCGTTGATGAGTACATGCGTCTCCACGGTCTCATTTCCATTGTTAATATTCTCAGTCGACATTCTCAAATACTGTCATAAAACAAGGGTTAATTAAGGAAATCAATATATCACATAATATCCCTATATACTGACCAACTAACAAATAAGCTTAGGTAGGACACACTAGCGAAAGATTTACTTTTCTCTCCCCTCCTAGTTCTATTCCCCGATCTCCGCCAGAGATCATATCCCTAAGCTCTGATACCAATTGTGACGCCCCCAAAATAGGTATACATCACCCATTCTGAGTTGTCAATACGTGTACGAAACAACTACAACTTTATTATTACAACAAGAAAAGCTGTGAGTTTGAATACAAATATTATCTTCTGACAATATTTATACTCAAATAAATCCTCATCACATTTATTGATACATTATTTTACAAAAATGGTGAGGACTACTAAACAACTCTCTCTAGTACCTTCATTCCATACCCCGCTTGCATACTCGCTTATATTCTCGCCTCCCGAGAAGAAAAATGGAACAAAAAGAAAAGGATGAGCTCAACTAGCCCAATAAAGAATATTATGACTAAGATAATATATAACAAATTATCGTTAGTCTTCAACAGGAAAAAATCTAATAGAATACAATGAAATAACAAGTTTTAAATCAATATTCGCAATGAAATAATAATTCATTAGAAGAGTTAAGTAGAGAATGCAAACTACTATCTTCTATGTATGAATTTAAAAGTTCATCGCTCTATCTTTTATCCTCGTAACATCAATCAATATATATCCGAATCAAATATTCATCTTTTACACCACTGTGCCAAAGATATTCATCGATTAGTCATGTTCATCTAAACACTGCTCATCTTTGCACTACGGGCCAAAGATATTTATCGAAATCATTCATCTTTGCACTACAAAAGCAAAGATATTCAATAATATCATCTTTTAAGACCGAGGATGATGAAAATATTTTTAAAGATACGAATCCAGTGAAACAAAATGACTAGGATTAAGGATTAAGGATTTGTACTTTGTTTTATCCATGTCCAAAAATACCTCAAAAATAATCATAGTGGTGTAAAATTCAAGAATGATCAAAACATGGATACAATCAAAGCTAGTATCCAGAATAGATATTTTGGACGAAAAGGAAAATTTTCACTTTTCGATGAATAGTCTTAGTATTCGTGAATAATACTCAGATATCGTGAATAGTGTCGTATACGTGAATAGTAACCCCGACACTAAAAGTTCCAAATTTGATTAAAAAGTTCAGATCAATACTTCGGTATAATGACATTAGAATAAATAATATCATTAAAAAAAATAATATCCCTTACCTCGAAAGATCAGTACTTCTAGTTGAAACACCGAATATAGGCTATGACTTGAACTTGCACCGTATAGCAATACTCAAAATACTCACAAGAATACGCTCGATAATATAGAGAGAGAGAAAACTTCAGTTTCTGGTGTAATTTTCAATTCTAACCTAAGCACCTTATTTATAGGAAAATGCTTAGAACACCAAAGTAGAATATTTATTAAATATTATTATATTTTTCCAAAATCTCATACGCACACTTCTTCCAACTGATTTCAGCCTCTATCACACGTTACATAAGGGCCTCAAAATGAAAAACCCGTTTTTGTAATTAAAAATATTTTAAACTTCCAAAAATCAATTATTTCGGAGCTTCAGAACTTCAATAATTCACAATAAATAGCCCTTTTGTCAGAAAATTTGAATCTCGCGTCTTTTTATAGGAAATTCCATTATCTACAACTTTGCAACTTTGCAGAAGGAAAATTTTCCAAATTCCAAACAGAAATTGACCGAAATCCACAAACGGACGATTTTACAGGCTATAATCAAATTTCAGTCAAGAAATGGGGTCCACCGACACATAAAACATGCTTTAAATATTTTTGTTAACAAAAATACTCCTCCTCCACATATACTCATATATCCCACATTCATCGTAAAAATATCATCATTATTATATTATTAAAATATAATAATATATTTAAATGAATTATTTTATCAAAAAAAGATAAAATTTCAATTTTCAACAATTGTCACATTAAAAATTTTCTCCATCTATATCCACATAAAATCAATATTTTCCTCATCATATGAATCAATAATTAATTATTCACAAATAATATTACAGAATCACAATATTGACAACCAGGCAGTTCCCAAGAAAGAGGGGGCTTTCCAATAAGAATTTCTCCTTACTGGCGCGCAGTTAGGTGACCAAACCTCTCCTTAGACAGAACTTTCTAGATATTGCCAATAATGTTATCTAATAATATTATTCAGATAATATGAATTATTGCTTCGATAATGAAAAATACTGTGTAATGACAATTATTGAAACGATAACAATATAAAATATCAACGCAGCAATTATTAAATCAATAAAATATCGAATAAGAATTCATCGTAACCATTATTGAGTAGTGCCTTCGTAAGAATCAATAATTGGTGCAATACCATGTATACCGTGTTTTTAACCACCGAGTATTTTTAATAAGATAATCAGTGAATAACTACGTCGTTATTTTTAAACAACTTATATTTGTCGCTTTCTTCATCCAATCGCTTTCAGTTATGGGGCCCACAAAAGATCATACTGCCGCATTTAATATTCCCGACAAAAGAAGAATATTCCACGACCAAACGAATATTCCCCGACAACAATGAATATTTTATAACCACTTGCTTATTTTGAAATATTTGCGTATTTTACCCATAACTATCCACATTAATCAAATCAACCCTTACTATTTCAAAATAATAAATAGAGAAAATTAAATTTTATTAATAATAAGTTGGGGTCTTACATAATGTAATACTAATGCACGACTACAAGATTGAACAACAAACAAGTTCATACAACATATAACCAACGAGATCTGTGCCTTCAAAAATGTTGTCAGGTCTGTTCTTCATTTTCTGGGTTACCCAGAAATGAAGAACAGTTCGACCTGTCTCCTTTGGGCTTCCACAACTTGCTAATCTTGTGTTCTTTCCGTGATCTAAGAGTTTAACTGTCTAGCCAACATGTCAAAGAGTAGATCTATCACAAAAAAATAACTAAAACAACAACATAATACCAAGATCTTGTCCGGTCAAAACGTTGTCGAAACCACGCTCATGAACTTTTGGGTTACCCGGAAAGTTCATCCGTGACTTTCTCGCTAGTTTGACCATCCTCCAATTCTCATACGTTTGTGATAAAAGCTATCTAAGAGTATTAACTCAGAGCATAACTACTATAATATAAGCTGTAATGCAACAAAAGAATCAAAACATACACACACTTGACAGATCTCGAATTCTAATCAAAACGTTGTCGGTAGGTCTTTGGGTTACCCGAAACACCCAACCGTGGCGGGTCGTGGTTCAACCACGATTAACTTTCAATCGGTTCATGTTCTGACTTTGATTCCACTTGCAGACTAAAGAACACATACACACTATTACAAGTATAAACCTTCAAAACACAAAAATCATAAACAAGCTGAGATTTACAGCCTCTGACATTTGATGTCAGACCACAAAATAAAATTTTTCCAGATTCGACAAATCTTCAAATCCGAGCCTCTAGATGTTATGGATCTAACATCTAGCAACCCAGATCATCATTATATACCCTATACCACATATTTTAACAATCAAACATAACATCTAACATCAGAAAATTGGACAGATTTTTCTAGAGTTTGTTTATACCTTCTTGAGCAATCTCTGATTCTGGCTTCTATTTTTGTTATGGATGTTAGTGGGGCTCGAGTATTGAATCGATCTTAGGAGAGAATTTCATTGGTGGGGAGCTTGAGAGAAAATGTTGAGTGTTTGGAAAATTTTGAATGAGCTAATAAAATGATTTCTCTCTCTCAAAATCTATTTATATATGTGATAGATGCAATGTATGGGTCAGGTGTATTGGTGATATGAAAAGATTTTGGCACATGGGATATCTAGGGTTGGTAAACAACCCAAATTATGGCAAGATTTGCAAGCAAGCTCAATTAAATAAATCCAAAAATGCTATTTTAGTAATTTAACAAAGTAATTAAGGGTATTCTTGTCCATGGTACTTAAATCTAGGTTTTAATCACTAGATTTTAAACCTTAAGGTTTCCCAAATAATTTCTAGGGTTTGAACAATTAAGACTAAAGTTCAATAAAATTTTAATTATAACTTACTAATTAAAAATTAGAGTTTTAATAGAAAATTAGGGTTTTTAAAATATCTTAGGGTTTTCAAAAAAAATAAATTAATTAGGGTTTCTAGATTATAATTAGGGTTTACCTAAATAATCAAATCATTATATAATACACATCATAAAACATATAACACAGTTAAATAACCGTCTTAAACCCACAATTGATTTTCAAATTAGGGTTTAGCCAAATAATATTAGGGTTTTGAAATTAAACACCATAATTAACCAATCATCATCAACACGTACATACAACACATATTTATAGCACTAAAAAATTAAAATATAATTAATATTATATTATTATTCTCATACCTTGACAATAATCCAAAATTAGGGTTTGGATTCCATATCCGATTTATTATTTCATATTTAACCTTATTAATTAAGGTAAAATAATTAACTTACTAATCAGTACTAAAACTCATATAATAAAATAATTATTATAATTATTCTAAAATCACTTCATATATTATTTAAATAATATATGATTATATTTTCATGGAAAATAATTAATAAAAATATTTCCACTATAAAATTAATTATTATAAAAATATACTTTTAATAATCAATAATTCTAAATTAAATTTACTTGTAAATAATCATGTAATAAATATATTTTTATTTACCACATAAATACATATACACATATTCTTGTATACAAATCTTCATCCATAAAAAAAAAAAAATTATACGTAAAATTTCTTATTTATTTTATATAAAATATCGGGTTGTTACATTCACCTCCTTATAAAGATTCCGTCCCCTAATCACCGCTTATAAAACCTATACATATACTAGGGTACATAGCATACACAATCATTGCAAGTAGATCTCGATCCTAATTTGATCGAACTGATCTTTAACTACACACATAAAGCTTGTCTTTCTGATTAAACGGAAAAATTGGTTTCTAAAAGAACTCAAATTCCTCCTCAAAATTTCTTTAGAAATAAATTACTATATATATGAAAATCATGTATAATAAAACAAAAGTTGTATGAATAATACACGTATTTCGATGCCACCGCCATCGATCCTGAACAGTCATATTGTAGACCCTTGCTGTCGATTTTGTTGGTTTGTTCGATGACGTAGGTCCCGTGATTGCTAACGTCCCGCTGCCCTTACCAGTATTCACACTTCCTGCCTCCGTCCTCCTCTTCGGACAATCCTTCACTTGGTGCTCAGTCGATCCGCACAGAAAACATCCACTATTCATCCTAGGATTAGGGCAGTTGGGAGAGATATGGCCCTCCTGCCCGCACTTGTAACACACGAACTTCCCCTTCAAACATTCTCCCGAGTGGTTCTTCCCACAATTCTTACATGGCACTATCTGCTTCTTAACTCCTTCCTGCTTCACCTGAATACTTCCGAAGTTGTTCACCTTCCTCTTTCCATCTCCACTCCTGCTCCCACTATTAATTCCTACCTTCCCAGCTCCTTCAGTCTTGCCCTTATTCTTTCTCTCTTTGTTGTAGAGGCTCATGGCCTCACTCCCCTCCTCAGCTATAATCGCCTTCTCCATGAGTGCTGCAAATGTAGGAATTTGCAACACCGCCACCTTGTTATAGAGCCAGGGTTTCAATCCCAGCTCAAACCTCCTCGCTTTCCTAGCCTCCGTATCGACTTGATGCGGGGCAAACCTAGCTAACTCATTGAATTTGGCGGCGTATTCTGACACCGTCATGTTTTCCTGCTTCAATTCTAAAAATTTAACCTCCATCCTAGCCTGCATACTAGGTGAAAAATAATTTTCGAAAAACAAAGTTTTAAATCTATCCCATGTGACTACACCTTCTCCTGCCCTAGCCTGATTCGCTTCCCACCAAAAGTTTGCCTCACCCTTCATTATGTAAGTGGCAAAAGCAGTCTTCTGCCCTTCATCTACCCTAGCTACCACAAATGCCTTTTCAATCTCTTTAACCCACGTTTGGGCTTCAACAGGGTCAGTTGTACCTTTGAATTCGGGTGGTCCTACAACTTTGAAATCTTTGAAATTAAGCTAAGCGGTTATCCCCAAAATGGGTTTCCCAAATGATTGGTATTCCTATTTGCATAGCTTTGAGCTACCATGTTCGCGAATTTCTGCATCGGGTCTGCTTGTTGTTGTCCCTCAACGTTGTTGACAGATTCTTCTGCCCTTTGGTTTCGAGTTCGATGTCTTGGCGGCATTATCTGATTAAATGAAATCATAAATTTAACTTACATTCTAAACCTTATCGCATAAGTTTAATATATTAAACTTGTTTCATTTCTCAAACATAGATTCATATTCATTTAACGAATATTTTACATAACATAGCACATAATGCTTTAAACATCATTCATCCATTTGTGACTGCAAAAGTCGGGATTTACAGTCTTGACTTAATACAAAAGTTTTAGAATATAACCTTACACAAACATACTAAGCACACATATTACATTAAACACACCTACACAACAGAACCTATACTACCTATTTATTACACCTTTTTCTTGGACACCCTCTCGCCTGATGACCTTCTATCCCACAGATAAAACATGCTCATTTTTTTGTAGTCGAGAATATCACAGTGGTATGTCCCTCATAGCCGCAAAGATAATATATTCTTTTCCATTTCTTCTTATTGGATTTTCCTAAGTCATGGTCTTCTATCTTTCTTTTTCCCTTCTTGTCCGAAGCTGCACACGATGTGTTGCTTGTGGCTCCCATCTGACTAATTTGGATCTTAAGCTTATCTTGTCCTTCCATTATTTCTATTAACGCTTGACGCAACTGACTATTCAACAGCTTTTCTATCTCCCACAGCCTTTCCAGAGAAGAAACCTTGTTCCTCAGATCCTGCACCTCCGTTGATGCTTGATCAGCTTGAACTTTAGTGTCTGAATCGCTATCTGTCAGCTCCACCATCTCCGGATCTGGTACTATGTTTTCTACAATAACCACATCATCTGAGTTGTTTTCATTGTGAACTTCTACTTCAGCTATTGGCTTTGATATCAGCTCGGGTGTATGGGTTTGACCCTTCTTCATGCTATATGCATATAACAAGCCTTTTCCACCAGACATCTACACATATAAATTATCCTGATTAGCATATAATATATACACACAGCAAATAATAGCTTTAAATGAGTTATCTTTTATTTTGTTTGACGATGAATTTAGTCAATTCATCTCTTTTTAAACTCTATATGAGTTATTTATATTTTCAACGTTTCCCTCTGTTCTAAGGTTATAGCCTAAGGTCTAACCCACCTATGGTTTTTAACCCTAAGATCTGATACCAACCTGTATAGACCCCAAACTCAGGTACTTGAAACCCGAACTCGGTTCTTCACGATACCATTTCTATGAGCGGAATAATACTAATAATAAAAACAATAATATAAAGATCAACTTAATTTACATATCATCAGAGTCTAATCCCAAAAACGTAACCTTTAAACATTCATTACAAACCATGATAGATAATATATATCGTACTTGTCTTAATAATATTAAACTATTACATAAGATAACGTTCATTCATTCAGCAACCTTTCCCCTTCCCTTGTTCTTAGCAGAGCTCTCTGATCGTTCACACTTAGCTGAAAACATTTAAATTAAGCAAGGATGAGCATTTGAGTGCACAACAAGTAATAATTATATATATATAAGCTGAAAGAATTTAAATGTTTTCTTTGTACTATTCTTCTACAACAAGTCAATAGTTGTGAAGTATTCTGAACCGATAATAACAACTCTCTTTCAAATTTTTGAAACTACATATTGACTATAACTGGGGTTATGGTGACGTGTCATGAACATTGTTTTCATTTTCGAAAAGGTTAAATGAAATTCATCTCAAACCATCATAACTTACGAACGCACGGGGGTGATCAACCCATTATGCCTGCGTTGATCAATACTACATTACAAGAATGATAGGATCGTTCACTCATCCACCTTGGGTGCATAAACAGTTTTCCCGTGTAGGGATGTTCATACTTGTCTGGGTTTTAAATCAAAGGTTTTATCTTGTTCAACAATAATCTATAATTCAACATATATGTATACAGGTAATTGACAAAGGTATATCAACATGTGATTAAATACAATGATTATCCAAGTGGAGACACTTGTATAACCATTTATAGAAATTAACGAACAGAATATATATATATCTCAATTATCATATACTAACATGTTGATATTCAATGAGCGATATAATATAAGGTTAATAATGCATGACGGTAATAATATAGTTTAAAAACATTCTTACTTCATGTCCATTCGCATAAAGAAAATGCAAAGGTAAGATACTTTTGCACGATCGCTACCGCTTACGATTGAAACTTAGTTCTATCTTTTATATAACGACCTATCATTAATCGGATCGTTCGCTTTCGATTAGAACAATATACTATAACACATAACACTGCTTTTCGCAGTCAGCACATAACCTAATCACATTATTACCCATGTTTAATAACCATTAAATCACAATTAATCACATATCTAATTAACTTATCTAAGTCCAGATCAATTTACAAATACGTATGCGATTATCTTGAAACGACTTTATCGGCAATTATCGAGTCTAAGACTCTATTCGTAACTCAATATCCATGCATTATCGATCACCATATTATTTTTAAATGACTTATAATAATTTTTAAAACATTTATTATAATTTATCATGAATTTTCAAACATAGGAATCATTATTAAATGATTTAAGTATTAAACAATCATATTATCATTAATATTTAATTAATATTAAACTATTAATGAAATCATTTCCAAAATGTTAAAGTTATTTATAATAACTTGAAATACTTTTAAAGTATTAATATTACCCTTAAATAATTTTTAAAACATTTAAAATCATTTTTAAATAATTATCATTAATATTAAAGTATTAATGTTTTATTTATCAAAATATTAAAAGTCATTAAGTATAACTTAAAATATTTTTAATTCATTTATATCCCTTTTAAATGATTTTTAAATTAATAAAATCATTTATAAACTATTTATTTAATATAATTATTAAATAAATTTAATATCATTAATAATAAATTAATAATTATTAATATTAAATTATTAATAAAATTATCCTTTAAATATTAAAAGTTATATTTTATAACTTAAAATATCTTTAAACACTTTATTTTCATTTAAAATAATTATTATAATATTAAAATCATTTTTAAACTTAATTATTTAATATAATTATTAAATAACTTTAATATCATTAATAATAATTAATTAATGAAATTTACCTTTAAATATTAAAAGTTATATTTTATAACTTAAAATATTTTTAAATACCTTATTATTATTTAAAATGATTTTTAATATAATAAAATCATTTTTAATTAATTTATTTAATTCATTTAGTAAATAAATTAATTATCATTAATATTAATTTATTAATGAAATTTATCACAAAATATTAAAAGTCATTAAAAATAACTTAATATATTTTCTTATATCATAATATAATTTTAAATGATTTTTCATGTATTAAAATCATTTTTAAATAATTTATTTAGAATTATAATTAAATAAATTAAATACTTTTAATATTCCAAAATATTAAATATTTATGAAATATATCCAAAATAATTAAAATAAAATTTTCTTGACATTAAAATAATTTTTAATAATTTATTTTGTATTTTTAATAATTAAAACTATTTTTTTCTATTTATTAAATAATTTCTAAAAATAATATAATGTTCTGTCATTAAAGGCCACCTATAGTGACAAAACTGTCGCTATAGGTGTTCTTCATGTTCTTTCTTGGCATTCATAAGGCGCTTTTCGGGGCTCTGTTTGACCATCAATAGTTTAGTGTGTGTTGTGTTTCTAGGTCTGTTGTTTGTCACATAATGTAATACTAATGCACGACTACAAGATTGAACAACAAACAAGTTCATACAACATATAACCAACGAGATCTGTGCCTTCAAAAATGTTGTCAGGTCATTCTTCATTTTCTGGGTTACCCAGAAATGAAGAACAGTTCGACCTGTCTCCTTTGGGCTTCCACAACTTGCTAATCTTGTGTTCTTTTTGTGATCTAAGAGTTTCAGTGTCTAGCCAACATGTCAAAGAGTAGATCTATCACAAAAAATAACTAAAACAACAACATAATACCAAGATCTTGTCCGGTCAAACGTTGTCAGAAACCACGCTCATGAACTTTTTGGGTTACCCAGAAAGTTCATCCGTGGACTTTCTGCCTAGTTTGACCATCCTCCAATTCTCATACGTTTGTGATAAAAGCTATCTAAGAGTATTAACCTGTAGCATAACTACTATAATATAACTGTAATGCAACAAAAGAATCAAAACATACACACACTGACAGATCTGGTCTAATCAAAACGTTGTCAAGTAGGTCTTTGAAATTTATTTACGGGTTACCCGAAACACCCGGTCATATGGTTTGGTCAACGTGGTTTGACCACGATTAACTTTCAATCGGTTCATGTTCTGACTTTGATTCCACTTGCAGACTAAAGAACACATACACACTATTACAAGTATAAACCTTCAAAACACAAAAATCATAAACAGGCTGAGATTTACAACCTCTGACATTTGATGTCAGACCACAAAATAAAATTTTTCCAGATTCAACAAATCTTCAAATCCGAGCCTCTAGATGTTATGGATCTAACATCTAGCAACCCAGATCCTCATTATATACCCTATACCACATATTTTAACAATTAAACATAACATCTAACATCGAAAAATTGGGATGATTTTTGAATTAGGGTTTAATACCTTTTATGAGCAATCTCTCGATTCTCGCTTCTATTTTTTGTTATGGATGTTAGTGGGGCTTGGTTATTAGAGATCGATTTTAGGAGAAATTTCGTGGTGGGGAGCTTGAGAGAAAATGTTGAGTGTTTGGAAAAAATGAGCTAGCAAATGAATTTCTCTCTCTCAAATCTATTTATATATGTGCTTAGATGCAATGTATGGCTGGTGTATTGGCTGATATGAAAAGATTTTGGCACATGGGATATCTAGGGTTGGTAAACAACCCAAATTATGGCAAGATTTGCAAGCAAGCTCAATTATATAAATCCAAAAATGCTATTTTAGTAATTTAACAAAGTAATTAAGGGTATTCTTGTCCATGGTACTTGAATCTAGGTTTTAATCACTAGATTTTAAACCTTAAGGTTTCCCAAATAATTTCTAGGGTTTGAACAATTAAGACTAAAGTTCAATAAAATTTTAATTATAACTTACTAATTAAAAATTAGGGTTTTAATAGAAAATTAGGGTTTTTAAAATATCTTAGGGTTTTCAAAAAAAAAAAAAATTAATTAGGGTTTCTAGATTATAATTAGGGTTTACCTAAATAATCAAATCATTATATAATACACATTATAAAACATATAACACAATTTAAATAAACGCCTTAAACCCACAATTGATTTTCAAATTAGGGTTTAGCCAAATAATATTAGGGTTTTGAAATTAAACACCATAATTAACCAATCATCATCAATACGCATAAACAAATACATATATTTATAGCATCTAAAAAATCAAAATATAATTAATATTATATTATTATTCTCATACCTTGACAATAATCCAAAATTAGGGTTTGGATTCCATATCCGATTTATTCTTTCATATTTAACCTTAATAATTAAGGTAAAATAATTAACTTACTAATCAGTACTAAAACTCATATAATAAAATAATTATTATAATTATTCTAAAATCACTTCATATATTATTTAAATAATATATGATTATATTTTCATGGAAAATAATTAATAAAAACATTTCCACTATAAAATTAATTATTATAAAAATATACTTTTTAATAATCAATAATTCTAAATTAAATTTATTTGTAAATAATCATGTAATAAATATATTTTTATTTACCACTTAAATACATATACACATATTCTTGTACAAATCTTCATCCATAAAATAAAATAAAAAATAAAAAAAAATAATATAAAATTTCTTATTTATTTTTATAAAAATTTCTTATTTATTTTATAGAAAATATTTGTATTCAAACTCACAGCTTTATGTTTTGTCGTTGTATACATACATGGCAGTTGTATTATCAAGTTGTATTTGAATTTTGTACCATGTATCTGACGACTCAAGATGGGTGATGTATACCTAATTTTGGGGGCGTCATAAATACTCACAAACATGCCTAATATGAGTTTTATAACTATCTTGTATGTTTAGAGATCAAGCATGATAGACTTGGTGGTTGTATGACGTGTTAAGCTTTAAAATTCCATAGAAAGTCAAAAATAAAAGAACTTGTAAAGATAAGCACAAGAATGGTAATGTGGTATGTGAAAGCTTCTAGCATGCATGTATGTTAAACTATAAGTATAGTAGTATGTTAGAGTGGGACTTATTTCAGGGGAAGCGCGATAGCTCAGGTCCTGTCAGGCTGGGGATAAGCGAGCCCACGCTAGATCCTAAGCTGGGACAGTATGAATATTGATTTCACAATCAAAGCAAACGCGTCAAAGTATACACTAGTAATAAAGTGAAAATAGAGTATCGTTCCCACGAGGAATTATTTAATAAAAATTACCAAGTACTAACTCTTAACCAAATCAATTTTATCTAAACAATTGCAAAGTGTGATTTTTCTAATTAAGAAAACTAAATTAACTAATTAAACCGAATTGCTTTATAAATGAATTCAAATAAATAAAGATTAAGACTTCAATATCCCCAATTATGAACTATAAATCAATTATCCAATTATCCCAATTATTATGCCTCTTCAATTGTTAATGAGAATTCTCAAATGCCAAAAGTCCTTTTCCAAGTGATCAATTGCCTTCTATTTAATCCAGATTAATCTTGCTATATTCCTATGCAAAACAATTGAATTAAACTCCTTTCAATCCCAATTCCTTATGTGTTACATGCGGTGAATAGATATTTCCATTCAATTCACAAACCTAATTATTCATCATGCAAATAACTAAGTCACATGTTATCATGCCCAGTTCTAACCCTAGAATTCCTCTTGCAATTCCTTCTAGAGTAACAAGGTAATTACTGATCAGATAATTATTAATCAATAAGCTCAAGACAAGATAAACAATTCACTTTGACAGAAATAATTGGAATAAATCAAATAACTAATTTATAGACAAAAAAGGTTCAATTGAAATCTTAATAAAAGAGTTAGTTCATTATTAATGAATTAAAATCAAGAATCCACAACTGAATAGACATTAAAAGATAAAAGTATGATAAGAGAAGAGAATAGAATCTGTTGTCAACAAATCTGATGCTCCCCTCTTGATCTTGCTCTTGATCTTCAATGTTCTTCAATTTGCTTTAATCTACAATGACTAATTAAGAACTAGGGTTTATATTCTAATCTAATAGAGTGTTTTATCTAAGCTAATCTATGTAAATCTCCCTTTATTTTATGCCTTACATCATGTATTTATAGGTTACAAGTCCAATTTTTAGCTTAGGAACAAACCCAATCCAATTTGGAGTCAAAAAGGTGTCAAAATTTGCCCCAAAACGCGTCCAGACCATCACTCAACCTCTTCCCCAGTAGCCATTTCAAATACATTGGCAAGACGCTCAAACATCTTGCTCCCCAAATACCGTTGGCATGGGCCAAAATGGGCGCTAAATGCATACAGCGGCTTTTACATGTTCTGACATTTTCTGCTCCGACGTCCTTTGGGAAAATGGCCATAACTTCTTGTTCGAACTCCGATTTTGATGATTCTTTAAGTAGATCTACAACTTTCATTCTTTAAGTTTTTTGAAAGAAGGTCCGGATCAATACTAAAATTGGCTCTGAAGTGACTGCTGTGTAAATGGCAAGCCGAAAACGCGCATCTAGCCACCTCAAACGTCGATCCAAGTAACTTTTGTCCCAATTCCTACAAAATAACATAAAACATGCATGAATAGACATAAACACTTAAAAACTTCCAAAAGATTAAGTTCAAATGCACGCAATTATGAGTATAGAACTCACTTATCAAATACCCCCAAACTTAAACCTTTGCTTGTCCTCAAGCAAAAACACAAAAGAACTAAAAATAAACAAACAAACTCAACTACATGAATGCATATGCATGATCTACTTCCTAATATACCTACGAACCTAGTAATAAATCAATATGATATATAGTAACTGGCCTCAAAGATACCATTGGTACTCAAACAATATATCCAATCAATTCAAAATCCATAACTCTAACCAATTAGTCAATCCAAACCTGTCATCACCCATGTTGTGTGTGTGTGCATGTTAACCATTCTAATCAACCACAGTTCAAGATAATCACATAACAAACTTCTTAGAAGGAAAATTTTAGTTCCAATTCAATTACTTTTGTGAACATGACAACTCCGGTTAAAACTAAGCAATTACCAAGTCTAAGGGTAAATACAAGATTTATTTATACTTTTATTCAACCACGAGGGCATTTTTGCTCTTTCTCGTGTTTTATTCATTTTTTTATTTTCTTCTCATGGTCAGGTAAATGTCTTATTCCCTTAGGCTTTTCAATTGTTACCTTAACGAAGTTTTCGACCAATCGAATCCCAAGTCATTAAGACCTTAGGGCGCTAGGTGTAAAGACAATCCCCTCAGGCTTACTTACTCAAGTAACAAAGGCCACAAAACTAGACAAGCATGCCACGGTGTTTATTCATTTTTTTTTCTTTTCATCATTTCTTTTCCTTTTTTTTTCTTTTTCTCTTTTTTTTTTATTTTCATTTTGTATATATATATCCCATAGATTCCCCCAAACTCAAGTTTTTACGTCATTCCAACCTTTACCGCCAGTTCACTAATTTCTTTAAATTTTAACCAAGATTTTCCCTCAGAAACTAATTATGAAACCCTTGAACCAAGTGGATTGAAATAGTTAAACTTTAGGTGATGACCGGTTACATAAGTTTAAGACAGGCTCAGATTATCATCATGATCAAAATTAGAACTCATCATCAATTATCAACACTGTTCAAGTTATCATGCAAAACCAATCTTATCATAGGCCGAGCTAAAACCACACCAACCTATCACACAGATTCATGCAAAAAAAAATGCAATTATACTACATGAACACATACTAATGCAACACATATATGAATATGCAAATAACTACCATGTATTATATACAACCTAAAAAAAACACAATGCTAACACACAAAAAAATGAACTACCATGTAGATAACTAAATATATGCAATACGACACTAATGTGCCCCCAAACTTAAACTAGACATTGTCCTCAATGGCTAAAATAGAAAAAAATTAAAGTAGAGGACTTCCCTAAAAATATATCAATTTTCCTCCTTGTCCGCTAAGTTTGGAGAATAGGCTAGGCACATGGAACAAATTGGGTACCACTCTTGAATTTGACTTGGATAACCTGTAAACCATGATAGACACAATTTTATTAAATACTAAATAAATACAAATTCAAAACTACTAATATAAAACCTAATAAAAACTAAAAATAAAAATTAAACTTGGGTTACCTCCCAATAAGCGCTTGTTTTATAGTCTCAGCCTAACTTCTTCAATTCGCTATCCAATTCCCCTACGAAAATTGAGGAACCCTCCATCCATCAGAAGCAATGTCTCTTTTGGGAGGTTCCCATTAGCAAAAACCCTTGAATTGAAGTCACCTAGCATGCTCTTTGTAGATAGGTTCCCTATTAAGAACGTCCAACAACTAGGTGTTTTCTCCATTATGTCTATGATCAGATTGGGGCATGGAAGCTTGTCAAACACAATGGGCTCTTCCTTTATCTTCTCCTTTTCAACCCACCATGACTCTATAGTTGTACTAGCTCTTATGTCACAAAGAGCTTTGCCAACGACATGACTGCCAATTGGGCATGGTTTTGCAAAACTGCCCGAATTATTGAACTTTGGTGGAGAAGGTACATGGGACACTATCAAAATTGGATCATCTTCATTGGTACTCAAAGTTAGATCTTCGCCGATCTCCTTTTCTTGGTCCCTAAGTCTTTTTTCTCTTTCAACATCTATATCATTTGGCACATCCGGTTGCAGATTTGGTTCGAGCTCACCATTAGTCTCGGAATTCATGTCATAGAGCCAAGTGCATTGAGGACAAATGTTCGAGGCATTGGTTAGTTGTTCCGTTTGGTTCGTAAAATTTTGACTCAATATCTCTTGATTAATCCTCCTCTCCTCACATGAAGCTATGTACTTGGACAAAGTTTCCTCCAAATTTGAATGTGCTTCCTGTTGTAGTGGAGGTGGACACGAGAAATCCGGTGGGTATGTTGAACTTAGAGCATAAAATTGATCTTGATGAGTATGGCTCCATGAAAAATCCGGGTGATACCCCCAATCCTGATAATAGTTGTTAGGATACACATAATTATTGGGGTAAGCACCACCGTACTGTACCGGCATGAAACTGATGGTGCATTGATGACTCATATGATTTCCAACACAATAATCACAAGTAACCGTCACACTTTGACGATGTTGAGCTTTAAAAGCTTCAAACATCCTCGAAAGTGTCTCCATCTATGCTGACAATGCAGAAAGTTTCTCGAGTCCATCGATCTGCTTCCCCCTCGGTCGAGTCATTCTTGCCATCCTTCGACTTCAGATGGTCACAAGAAACCTCCAACGTCTTCGAAGTTGCCTCTATAGAAGATGTATTAAGTCCATCAATCCCTGTTTCCCTTGGTTGAGCCATGAACGTGTATGGCCATTGATACTCAAACTCATCCATGGTACCTGAAAAGAGAGAAATATAGGAAGAGAATTAAAAATAAAAATGTTTAAATTAAGACTAATTTGTTTGAAATTAATATTGGTAAATAATTATTAAATTAATTCCCCGGCAGCGGCGCCAAAAATTTGTTGGTTGATTTCACAATCAAAGCAAACGTGCAAGTATACACGGTCAACAAGTAATAAAGTGAAAGTAGAGTATCGTTCCCACGAGGAATTATTTAATAAAAATTACCAAGTACTAACTCTTAACCAAATCAATTTTATCTAAACAATTGCAAAGTGTGATTTTTCTAATTAAAAAAACTAAATTAACTAATTAAACCGAATTGCTTTATAAATGAATTCAAATAAATAAAGATTAAGACTTCAATATTCCCAATTATGAACTATAAATCAATTATCCAATTATCCCAATTATTATGCCTACTGAATTGTTAACAGGAATTCTCAAATGCCAAAAGTCCTTTTCCAAGTGATCAATTGCCTTCTATTTAATCCAGATTAATCTTGTTATATTCCTATGCAAAACAATTGAATTATACTCCTTTCAATCCCAATTCCTTATGTGTTACATGCGGTGAACAGATATTTCCATTCAATTCATAAACCTAATTATTCACCATGCAAATAACTAAGTCACATGTTATCATGCCCAGTTCTAACCCTAGAATTCCTCTTGCAATTCCTTCTAGAGTAACAAGGTAATTACTGATCAGATAATTAATCAATAAGCTCAAGACAAGATAAACAATTCACTTTGACAGAAATAATTGGAATAAATCAAATAACTAATTTATAAACATAAAAGGTTCAATTAAAATCTTAATAAAAGAGTTAGTTCATTATTAATGAATTAAAATCAAGAATCCACAACTGAATAGACATTAAAAGATAAAAGTATGATAAGAGAAGAGAATAGAATCTGTTGTCAGCAAATCTGATGCTCCCCTTTTGCTCTTGCTCTTGATCTTCAATGTTCTTCAATTTGCTTCAATCTACAATGGCTAATTAAGAACTAGGGTTTATATTCTAATCTAATGGAGTGTTTTATCTAAGCTAAGCTACATAAATCTCCCTTTATTTTATGCCTTACATAATGTATTTATAGGTTACAAGTCCAATTTTTAGCTTAAGAACAAACCCAATCCAATTTGAAGTCAAAAAGGTGTCAAAATTTGCCCCAAAACGCGTCCAGACCGCACCAACCTCTTCCCCCAGCGCCCCAGCGCTAGGCATGACGCTCAAACACTGCTCCCCAGTGCCTTGGCGCTGGGCATAGGCCAAAAATGGGCGCCCCAGCGCTGCCACATGTTCTGACATTTCTACTCCAGCGTCCTTTGGGAAAATGGCCATAACGTCTTCGTTCGAACTCCGATTTCGATGATTCAAGTTGATCCAGAAAGAGGAGAAGTAGATCTACAACTTTAATTCTTTAAGTTTTTCGAAATAAGGTCAGGAGCAATACTCAAATTGGCTCTAAAGCGACTGCTGTGTAAATGACAAGCCGAAAACGCGCATCTAACCACCCCAAACGTCGATCCAAGTAACTTTTGTCCCAATTCCTACAAATAACATAAAACATGCATGAATAGACATAAACACTTAAAAACATCCAAAAGATTAAGTTCAAATGCATGCAATTATGAGTATAAAACTCACTCATCAGCTGCGCCGTGTAGCAGTCATAAACGACTTCTATTTTTGAACTGATATTTGAAGCATGCCTATATGATTACTTTAACTTGTAATATATGACAAATATGCTAGGTAAGGTGTTAAGAAACATGTTATGTGATAGAAACAAATTTTGATCATAATTTCCAAATGTTAAGTCCAAAGAATATTTTCAAGTAATAAAGCAATCAAGATGTTGTTGTATTGTGATGACTTACAAACTGAATTGTGCTATGAGAATATAGGATAAGTGATGTGTATGAAGTGATAACTAAGTTAGACATTTATGTGTACATTGAACTTACCTATATGTGTTAGCTAATGCATATCTTGAACATATAATACACTATAAATAGGATTCGAAAGTGTTGATTTCTTAACGTTGATAAACTACGCTTAAGGCAAGTATTTGAACCCTACCTTACATTGTGCAAGTATTGTAACTCTTGCGTTACTTTATTCAATGAATATCATAAGCTTATCTCATTGAATGCAAGTTATCCTATTTATTCGTTCAATTGAGCTAGTATGTCTAAAACTATTGTGAAAACTATTATTCATGTCGAACTTAGTATTGTTCTTGAATATTGTGAAAGTGTCTATGCCATTTGATTCGGCTAGACTATATGGAAGTTTATAAAACTGTCCAAACCAATTGATTGGTGTGAAAATCTTTAAAACTGAGTTGAAAAACCCTTAAGGTAAGGGGAATGTATGTTGTTGGAAACCCCGACACATGAGTATAATATTACTGTGGTGTTATGCATAACTTAAAGTATTTTAGACTGATCATATATAGTACTTGATTCTTTTGGGTTATCAGTTTAATATTGGTAATTCTAGTAAATGTTCAATAGTCCTTAGTGACTGCTCAGTATAAATTGTTATCCAGTCAGATACCTTGATAGCCTTTGAATTCATATATATCTGTCGATCTATATTGAAGTATTGTTCTTATTCCAAGAATTGTTGATATTCATTATTCATGATGTTATTCTGAAACTCTGAACTATCTTAGAGATGATACTTCGATATTTCAAACTTGTGTTATAAAATTCCTTATCCTTGTTGTATATTACTTGCTGGGCTATTTGTGCTCATTCTTGCTTATTTAAAACCTTTCAGTTAAGGCGGAAAAGGGAGGTGTATCTGGGAAAGACAAGGGCAAGGGAAAAGCTACCGACTAGCTTGTCTCTTTTATGTTTAAATTTATTATGTTGTATTAAGACTATTTTCAGATTATGTTTAAGCTTGAGTAGGATTATGTAATAAGTCTTTATTCGATATTATTATGTAATCTATTAAGCATTGTAGGTTGTGAGACTTGGGGGAATAATTATAATAAAACATTGTATATTATTCTAAATTAGATCATTCGTTGTGAATGTATGATTTTAGTTATTATGGTGTTACCATGAGAACGTGATGAACCGAATTCGAGTGACCAAGTGGCGGTCAGAATTTGGGGGCGTCACAGGTTGGTATCAAAGCAATAGTTATAAACCTTAGGAACGAGAGTCCTAAGATTATAACTTAAGAAAACTTAGAAGTTAGGAAGGGGATAAGACTCATGTAGAGTTTTCCCTGAGAGACTTAGTGTGTTATGAAATGTAACTTCATTATATACAATAAACTTATGTTTATTTAACATTCTAATGGAGTTGTTATTTATCTTGTCTTATGTTGGTTATTGTAGGATGACTGATATGGGAGGACCTAATCGAGTAGTAGAGGAGGAGCCGCGTGATATCCACGTAGTCTATAAGGTACCCTTGATAGCGGAGCCTATATCGGTAGTTGCCCCTATTGATGATGATGATGAGGAGGATGAGATGGAGCCTCTACCTGAGGAGTTTGATCCGAAAGAGGAGCCTATGGAGGAGGAACCCAAGCCCATGAAGGACTCCGACGAGTTTACTTTTGAGGATTGGATGTTGGGAGAGTATGAAGAGCAGATTTTGGAATTAGGATGTAGAGTCTAGGAGTTAGAGACTGAGACTCTTGAGAGGTAACTAGTGATGCAGGAGATGGAGGTGGATATTGCTCACCATAAGGAGGCAGGAATCCAGACGGGGGCCTTATTTCACCGATCGGTGGCGAGGAACGTTGAGTTGGCAGGAAAGTTAGAAGAAATGGAGCAGAAGGTTTTGAGTGAGAGGACGGAGAAGGAGGCTCTCCAAACTCAGTTAGAGATGGAGGTGATGGATAGGATTCACTTCGAGGAGAAGTGGGAGGATTCCAATGACAGGGTAGTTGATCTAAAGGATGAGGTGCAGTGCAAGAGGAGGAAGATGAACAAGATGGGCTATGCTCTACGCACGGCTATGGAGAGGTTGATCGATGGGGTAAATCACTACCCAGCTGAGCAAGGATAGACCCGACATACCATAAGTCAGGATATGGTGGCACACATTACACAGAAGGAATATCAGAGCGCCGTGGAGCGTGGGATGTTAGATTGAGGCTAGAGAGAAAAGCTCAGTAGTGTAGTATTTTTATTTATGTGTTGTTAATATATTGTTATAGTCTTCGTCTTTTGTGTAAGATGTGATATAGTGGTAAAACCCCAAACTTTTGAAAAATGTTAGAGGGGTAGTAAACTAGTGTTGTCCCCGTCTTTTGTGATATTAGGGGATATGTGTTATCATTTATAGTAGTATGCTAGAAAAGAACGTGTATTGTAACCATGTGGCATATGAATATAAATGATCTTATTTCAGAAACGTGTTATACCCTTTTAGTTCTTTTCGTTTGAGAAATGTCTAAATATGATAGTTAGATAATAAGATGAAAAATTTTGTGATGCAGAAAATGCCGCCCAAATGTAGAATCACTGTCCAAGAAGAGTCAGTTAATGATGAGAAAGGACCAATAGATCCGATACAACGACTGGTAGATTTATTAGGAGAAGCTCTGAGGGGAAGAAATGAACCCGTACCACCCATTCCCCAAGCTGTCCCTGTAACAACCTTCAAAGATTTTAGGAGTGTAGGACCCCCAGAGTTCACGGGAACTACTGACCCGATAGTTGTTCAAACCAGGATCAAGGAGATTGAGAAGGCCTTCACTATAGCTCGCGTGGGTGAAGACTAGAAGACAGTATTTGCCACATACATGATGAGGGGCGAAGCAAACTATTGGTGGGAAACTAACCAGCAGAGAGCGGGGGAAGGAACGATAACTTGGGAGAGGTTTACGATGCTGTTTTTCGAGAATTATTTTCCGAAGAGTATGAAGAGTAGTATGGAAGTGAAGTTCCTAGAGTTAAAACAAGGAGATATGACGGTGGCGCAATACGCTGCTAAGTTTAATGAACTAGCGCGATTTGCGGAGCACCAAGTTGGGGATGAGGAAAGGAAGGCGAGACGCTTCGAGCAAGGATTGAAGCCGTGGTTGTATAATAAGGTATCAGTCTTCCAGATTGATTCCTTTACGACCTTGTTAGAGAAGACAGTCATTACGGAAGGTGGCAGTGAGGCCTTAAGTCTATATCATAAGGAGAACAAGAACAAGAACACTGGTAATGAGCATCGTGGAGGAAGCAGCAGCGGAGGGAGTAATTCTGGAAAAAAAAATGGGAGAACAACAACCACAACAACAACATCAGAAACAATAACCAAGGTGGAAGTCACCAGGGAAACTTCAAGAAGAGGACCAAAGCTTGCAACAAATGTGGAAGAAGCCATCAGGGGGAATGCTGGAAGGGAAAGACCACTTGCTATAATTGTAGTCAAGAGGGGCACATCTCGCCAAATTGCCCAAAGCCAAATAAGATCAGAGGATGTTTTGCTTGTGGATCGACAGAGCACCAGATAAAGGATTGTCCGAAGAAAGGAAGTAGTGGAGCTTGCGGAGGCCAGGGAGGAGGGAACAAGTTAATGATTGGTGAACCCGCACAACCCAACCGATCGATCGCTCGAACCTTTAACATGACCGTCTAGGATGCAGTGGCTGTGAAGGACATGGTGTCAGGTATAATCCCAATCAATAATATAAATGCTTATGCATTATTTAATTCAGATGCCACCTGTTCTTTTGTATCTGAAGAATTTGCTAGTAAATTTAGTACACCCCGAGAACGTTTAGAAGATTCCTTGAACGTAGAAGTTACGAATAAGGAAATAATCCCTATAGAATACGTTTATCGAAATTGTCGCGCAAGCATTAGAGAACATGAACTAAGTGTAGACTTGATTCCTATTAGACTGGGAGAATTTGACGTAATACTGGGGATGGATTGGTTATATAACCATGCAGCGATAATTGACTATCAAAATAAGTGTGTGAACCTTCAGACTCCGAGTAAGTCTAAGGTAGTGTTTCATGGTAGCTCATCGCTTAAGCAATCGTGTTGTGTTACGATGATGCAGGCCAAGAAATTGTTAAGGAAATGATGTGTAGGTTATTTAGCTTACATTATAGATACTCAGAAAAAAGGAGTAGAAATTAAAGATATACCCGTAGTAAATGAATTTCAAGACGTGTTTCTGGACGATCTGCCTGGTCTTCCGCCAGACAGAGAAATCGAATTCGTAATAGACTTAGCATCGGGAATGACACTGATTTCGAAACTCCATATCGTATGGCGCCAGTAAAAATGAAGGAATTGATAATACAACTTCAAGAGCTGTTAGATATCTGATACATTCGACCGAGTGTGTCTCCTTGGGGAGCACCAGTGTTATTCGTGAAGAAAAAGGATGGATCGATGAGGCTCTATATCGATTATTGAGAATTGAACAGAGTAATAATCAAGAACAGATATCCATTACCGAGGATAGATGACTTGTTTGATCAACTAAAGGGAGCGAAATGTTTCTCGAAGATCGACTTACGGACAGGATATCATCAACTGAAAGTGCGGGATGAAGATATACCAAAGACTGCGTTTCGAAACCGTTATGGACATTACGAGTTTTTGGTAATGTCATTCGGTTTAACTAATGCTCCAGTAGCATTCATGGACTTGATGAATCGAGTTTTCAAGCCATACTTGGATAGATTTGTAGTAGTTTTCATCGACGACATTTTGATCTACTCGAAGACAGAGGAAGAACATGCCGAACATCTGAAGATTATTTTGGAGGCACTACGAAAGGAGATGTATGCGAAGTTTTCAAAATGTGAATTTTGGATAAAGAAGGTTCAATTCTTAGGCCATGTGGTGGACGAGAATGGAATCTCAGTAGACCCCGAAAAGGTTGAAGCAGTAAGTAGTTGGGAGCAACCGAGAACACCGACGGAGGTAAGAAGTTTCTTAGGGTTAGCTGGGTACTATCAAAGATTCATCCAAGATTTTTCTAAGATAGCAACCCTGTTAACTAATCTGACGAGAAAGACAGTAAAATTTGTATGGACCGACAAATGCGAAGATAGTTTTCAAGAGTTGAAGAAGAGATTAAGCGAGGCGCCTGTATTATCCTTACCAGATGATATGGAAGGATTTGTAGTGTATAGTGATGCATCGCATAGAGGACTGGGCCGTGTGCTGATGCAGCATGGCAAAGTCATTGCGTATGCATCACGACAATTGAAGGATTACAAAAAATAATACCCTACTCATGACTTAGAGTTAGCGGCAGAGAGTTTTTAGTTAAAGATATGGAGACACTATTTATGATGCGAGAGAAATGTGAGATATACACGGACCACAAAAGTCCAAATATATCTTCACACGATTCCCATTCATCCGGAGGCACTAAGATGTACCGAGACTTGAGGTAACATATTTGTCAATTTGAAACGCAAGTAATAAAGTGTTTGAATCAACGCTGTAAAAGTAGTATCGGGTTGCTACCCGTTGGAAATATCGAGGAAATTATTACGTTTTTGTAATAAAAATCACCAAGTACTAACCCGTTCCCACGAGGAATTGTTTAATAAAAATCACCAAGTACTAACTCAATCTCTTATTTAAACGAATGAATTTCAAATTATATAAATTAAATTATTTAATTACACTAATTCTAATTACCACTAATTAAAATTAGATTACTTGAGATTTAAGATCACAACTTCACTTATTGCTTCATTTAAGTTAACACACTTCTCATCAATTATTCTCTATCATGAATTGTTAATCAAGAACACTAAAGCAAATAAAACCATCTCTCGATGCATAATACTCATACTCACTTAAATTTACAGATGATAGAATTAAGCAAGACACCCTAATTAACTAATCCACTATATCTCTATGTGAATTACAATTAAAAAAGATTTAAAGCACAAGTTCTCTATAATATTACATATGGCGTAAAGACATATCTCTATCCTAAACACGAATCATGAATTTCATCTATGCAGAAATCACAAACATATGCGATCATGATAAGATCTAAATCAATACGTCATCTCTCGAGTTCATATAGATTATCACGGTAATTGTTAGCTAGGCAATTAAACAATTAAGTCCAAATCATAATAGACAATGCTCACAATAGAACATAATAATTAATAGAGAAGCATATTAAAATAAACTACACAATAAGATCCATTGTAATCTCAAACAAAGAATTAGTTCATGATTATTAAATTAAAACTAAGAATCCACAATTCAATACACAATAAAAGACAAAGATAGAAGAAGATGAGAAGATAGAATCTGTTGTCTACAGATTTGAAGCTCCCTCCTTGCTCCTACTTTGAATCTTCAATGGTCTCCAAGTTGCTTCATTCTCCAAAACTCATTAGAACTATGATTTTGATCTAATTTACTCTAATATAATCTAATGGAATCCTCTCTCTAGTCTCTAATATCTAATCTTTGTGAATCTCCTCCTTTTATAAGACTCTTTACATGTCTTTAAGTCCTTTTGGAAGTCCTCTTGGAAGTCCTTGAGTCAATCGGATTGAAACAATCCTTCCCGGACTCAACTTTGACCAAAATTCACATTTTTTGGGCTACCCCCGCCCCGGCGGGGGTCTAGGCTTGAAAAGGGCCCGCCTCGATGGGCTAGGGGCCTGCTTTGGAGCTGGTACGCCCACCCCGGCGGCAATTTTGTGAAGAAATATTTTCTACTCTGACGTCCTTTGGGAAAATGGCCATAACTTCTTCGTCTAAACTTCGATTTTGATGATTCAAGATGTTCCGGAAAGAGGAGACGTAGATCTACAACGTTCATGCTTTGAGGTTTTTGAAATAAGGATTGGACCAATGTTTAAAGTGGCTCTGAAGTGGCTGCTATGTAAATGATCACCCAAAACAGTGACGTTCGACGTCCGTTGGTACAAATGTCATAACTCTTGCATCCGAACTCCGATTGGAATGATTCAAGTTGTTAAGGAAAGCTAAGAAGAAGTTTTACAATGTAATACAAGTTCCAAGCTAAGAACATGAAATGAAAATAAAAGCCCAAACGATGTCTGGATTGCTTTTCTTTGCGTTTTCATATCAATTCTTTGCAATTTCAACTCCCAAGCATATAATCTATAAAATGAACACAAAATGCATGAAAAGTAACTAAGAAACATGAGATTAAGCAAATAATTCAGGTAATAGATACCGGATAAGTAGGTATAAAAACCTACTTATCAAATACCCCAAACTTAAACCTTTGCTTATCCTCTCAAGCAAAAACACAAAAACAATAATGCTATGCAATGCAACTAATCAAATGCCTACTTTAATCCAAAGAAAGAATGATGTAAACAAGTCTATTCAACCTACCTTAGAGAAATCAAGTAAACATGATAATACATCATATCAAAACAAATCAATAACTTCTCAATCAATCATCAAATCTTAGATCATTCACTAATATAAATAAGGTGTGTGCTCCACAACAATGTTAACTGATATAAAATCAAATTTAACACATAATAAGTCTCTTCGAAGGCATCATACAGTGTAAACTCAAGAAATCCAAAAACAAGCTTAATCTAACTAAAATCAAACAATTACCAATATCACGGGTCAACATGGGATACTTATGCTTTATTTTTTTATCTACGGGGGCTTTTTGCTCTTATTTCCCATTTTATTTATTCTTTTTTTTATATTTTTTTCTTTTTCTTTTTGGATAGTGAGTGCGTTTTACGCTCCATCTCACGCCTGTGTTTACGAGGAGTGCATTTCACGCTTCTTCTCGACCCACCACAGAACTCAATTTATTCAACTCGATATCTTTTTTTTTTTTTTTTAGAAGCTTATATACCCCTTTTTTCCCCCAAACTTAGGTTCTTGCCTAATTCTTCTTCTTCACACCGCCTATTCTTGTCATTCTCTTATTTAAACTAGCATTATCCTTTAGAGGTCCTTTATGTATCAATTTAAACTCAATCATTCAACACGTTATTTTTACTGTGGCTATCCTTATTATACCGGGCCAAAATGTAAAAAGACTCAATTCATAACAAGAAATCACATCAAAGCTCTAATGGTCAAGACTATACTTGTTCACCCAATTCCAATCTCATCATCACCAAAATAAACTTAAACTATCAAACAAATTGACTCATGCAAGATGAACATAGTAATTAACTATTATTTTTGATTTTTGATTTTTTTTTTTTTAAGAAAGTGAATGCAAAAACTAAATGTAACTATATGAAATACAATGTAAATAACTAACTATATGCAATACGACACTAAAATGCCCCCAAACTTAAACTAGACATTGTCCTCAATGACTGAAATAGAAAAAAGTAAAGCATAGGACTTCCCTGAAAATATAGCAATCCTCCTCCTTGTCCGCTAAGTTTGGAGAATAGATTAGGCGCATGGAATAAATTAGGCACCACACTTGAATTTGACTTGAATAACCTTTTCATAATCTTTTGCCTGTCCATTGAACCTCCAATACCTACACTGAAGAGAGACAACATGGATTAGAATAACACTTGGATTGGTAAGAGAACTTAATAAACAAATTAATTCCTATCTACTAAATAAACTAGTAAAGCAAATAAATAGAAAAATTCCCGGGTCACCTCCCGCTTAGTGCTCAATTATAGTCTTTCAAATTTCGACTTTGTCTGGTCAACGCTATCCAATTCCTCTTCGATAGTTGAGGAACCCTCCATCCATCGGAAATAATGTAGCTTTTGGTAGGTTCCCATTTGTGATGGCTATCAAATTAAAGTCATCTAGCATGCTTTGTTTAAATATGTGCCCAATTGAGAATGTTGAATAACTAGGTGCTTTTCCGTCCGTTGAGCCTATGATTCAATTGGGGCTTTGAGGCTTGGCAAGAACAACGGGCTCTTCTTCTATCTTCTCCTCCTTATCCCACCATGGCTTTACATTTGTACTAGCTCTCATGTCATAAAGAGTCTTGTCGACGACATGACTACCTAGCGGGCACGGTTTTGCAAATCGAACTGGACCCTTGATCTTTGGCGAAGAAGGAACTTGGGGAACTAATAACATCGACTCATCCTTGTTGGTACTCATAGTTAGTTCTTCACCGACCTTATTTTCATTATCCCCACTTGTCTCCTTTTTTTCAACATCTCGTGTCTCATCCAAATTATAGATTTGGCTCTGCACTTCATCAACCTCGTAAACCTCATCATAACACCAATTGTTTTGAGGATGCTTGTTCAAGGCTTTGAGCATTTGATCCATCTAGTTCTCGCATATTTTGAATTGATTTCTCTTGATTCTCGAATTGATTCTCGAATCGATTTCTCTTGATTAATCCGCTCTCCTCCTCCTCTCCTCACTTGATGCTACTTAACTTGGACAACAATTCCTCCAACCTTGAATTATCTGTCTCAGTCTCTAAGCCATGTATTGAGGACCATTAGTTGAGGTAGTGACGAGTTATTCCATCCGATTATTAAAATTTTGGGTTGAAAACTCTTGGCTAATCCTCATCTCCTCTAGGTTTGCTATGCCCTTCAATATTACATCCCTCAGATTTGGCTTTTATTCTTGTGGTTATGGAGGTGGACATGAAAATTCTGGTGTGAATGTTGGATTTGGAGCGCATTATTGGTCTTCATAAGTATCACTCCATGATGAATTCGTGATACCCCAAACTTGCTGATAATTAGCATATGTATAATCGCTTGAGGTATTCACCACCGTGTTGTCCCCTACCAAAACTAATCTGTGCATTGATGACTCGATGATTACCAAAGATAATAATTGCAATTAATCGCTATCCTTCGAGTAACAACTAATGCAAATAACGCCCAACCTCCTCGAAAAGTGTCTCAAGTCATAAGTACGATAATGCAAAAAATGCATTGAGACCATCAATCTCTTCCCCCCTCAATCGAGTCATTCTCAGATACGACCATTGATAATTAAATTCCACCACGGTACCTCGAAAAGAAAGAAAAATAAGAAGAGAATTAAAAAAAAAAAAAAAATGTTTAAATTAAGACTAATTTGATTGAAGCTAATATCGACAAAAATATATTAACTAATTCCCAAGAATCTACCCAAAAAACTTATTGGGTAAAATCTAATTACGCACAACACGCAAGTATACGTGGTCAACAAGTAATAAAGTGAAAGTAGAGTATCGTTCCCACGAGGAATTATTTAATAAAAATCACCAAGTACTAACCTGTAACCAACTCAATCTTATTTAAATGAATGAATTTCAAATTATATAAATTAAATTATTTAATTACACTAATTGTAATTACCACTAATTAAAAATTAGATTACGGAGATTTAAGATCACAACTTCACTTATTGCTTCATTTAAGTTAACACACTTCTCATCAATTATTCTCTATCATGAATTGTTAATCAAGAACACTAAAGTAGATAAAACCATCTCTCGATGCATAATACCCATACTCACTTAAATCCACAGATGATAGAATTAAGCAAGACACCCTAATTAACTAATCCACTATATCTCTATGTGAATTACAATTAAAAAGGATTTAAAGCACAAGTTCTCTATAAGATTACATATGGCGTAAAGACATATCTCTATCCTAAACACGAATCATGAATTCCATCTATGCATAAATCACAAACATATGCTATCATGATAAGATCTAAATCAATACTCCATCTCTCGAGTTCATATAGATTATCACGGTAATTGTTAGCTAGGCAATTAAATAATTAAGTCCAAATCATAATAGACAATCCTCACAATAGAACATAATAATTAATAGAGAAGCATATTAAAATAAACTACACAATAAGATCCATTGTAATCTCAAACAAAGAATTAGTTCATGATTATTAAATTAAAACTAAGAATCCACAATTGAATACACAATAAAAGACAAAGATAGAAGAAGATGAGAAGATATAATCTGTTGTGTGCAAATTTGAAGCTCCCTCCTTGCTCCTACTCTGAATCTTCAATGATCTCCAAGTTGCTTCATTCTCCAAAACTCATTAGAACTATGATTTTGATCTAATTTACTCTAATATAATCTAATGGAATCCTTTCTCTAGTCTCTAATCTCTAATCTTTGTGATTCTCCTCCTTTTATAAGTCTATTTAAATGTCTTTAAGTCCTTTTGGAAGTCCTTGAGTCAATCGAATCGAAACAATCCTTCCCGGACTCAACTTTGACCAAAATTCAGCGCGTTTTTACCTACCCTAATGGGGGGTCTAGGCTTGAAAAGGGCCCGCCCCGGTGGGCTAGGGGCCTGCTTTGGAGCTGGTACGCCCACCCCGACGGCGGTTTTGTGAAGAAATATTTTCTACTCTGACTTCCTTTGGGAAAATGGCCATAACTTCTTCGTCTGAACTCTGATTTTGATGATTCAAGATGTTCCGGAAAGAGGAGACGTAGATTCAAAATTTTCATGCTTTGAGGTTTTCGAAATAAGGACTGGACCAATGTCGAAAGTGGCTCTGAAGTGGCTGCTATGTAAATGATCTCCCAAAACAGTGACGTTCGACGTCCGTTGGTACAAATGTCATAACTCTTGCATCCGAACTCCGATTGGAATGATTCAAGTTGTTCTGGAAAGATAAGAAGAAGCTCTAAAATGTAATCTAAGTTCCAAGCCAAGAACATAAAAGCCCAAACGATGTCCGGATTGCTTTTCTTTGCGATTTCATATCAATTCTTTGCGATTTCAACTCCCAAGCATATAATCTATAAAATGAACATAAAATGCATGAAAAGTAACTAAGAAACATGAGATTAAGCAAATAATTCAAGTAATAGATACCAGATAAGTAGGTATAAAACCTGCTTATCAGACTTCCAGTCACACAGAAAGGGTTGGATGCCATTTGGGTTATCGTGGATCAACTTACAAAGACCACACATTTTCTACCAATCAAGATCCGCAACAGTTTGAATCAGTTAGCTAGCCTATAAATAAAGGAGATTGTTTCACGAAATGGAGTGCCGGTATCGATTGTTTCTGATCGAGACCCGCATTTCACGTCGAAGTTCTGGAAAAGCATTCAAGAGATGATGGGAACACAATTAAGGTTAAGTACTGCTTATCATCCTCAGACGGACGGACAAAGTGAGCGAACAATACAAACGCTAGAGGACATGCTTAGAACTTGCGTGATGGACTTCAAGGGAAATTGGGATGACCACCTACCCTTAGCCGAATTTGCGTATAATAATAGTTACCAATGCGAGTATCGACATGCCACCGTACGAAGCTCTTTATGGGAGGAAGTGCAGAACGCCATTATATTGGGAAGAAGTTAGAGAACGACGAATACTCGGACCATAGTTAGTACAACAAACCGCGGATGTGGTGACAGTAATAAGGGCTAGATTAGTGGCAGCTCAAGATCGCCAGAGAAAGTATGCAGATTTACATCGACAAGACCGAGATTTTGAAATCGGTAGTTTTGTATTCTTAAAGGTATCTCCATGGAAGGGAAAGATATGTTTCGGCAAGAAAGGGAAACTGAGTCCAAGATTCATAGTACCGTTCGAGATACTCAAGCAAGTGGACGAAGTAGCATACAAAGTTGCACTATCACCTGAGTTGGAGCACATCCATAACATGTTTCACATATCCGTGATGCGTCTGTACAAGCCTGAATACAAGCACGTAGTTTCCTATGAACCCATTCAAGTGGAGAAGAACTTAGCGTATGAAGAGATTCATGTCCAAATTCTCGATAGGAAAGAGCAAACCTTGAGAAATAAAGTTATTTCCTCTGTAAAAGTACTTTGGCGTAACTGATAAGTGGATTTAATATACACGAATCAATATTCATTTCAAGTTTAAATTCATAGTTATCTTCGTGTTTTGTGTTCGTTTTCACTCGTTTCATGTTATATTATGTGTAGGGTGGTCATGGATGCAAGTGGTGAAGAATGGCGGAGTTTTGGAGCAAAAGTGGAAAAACTTATGAAAGCGGCAAAATTCTTTAGCGAGAGCTTAGCCACGGGCGGCATTTTTAAAGTTATACCCCGTAGGAAAGGGAAAATCTAACTCGCAAAGTGACCTGGCCGTTGTTTGAACTCTGCTGCAACATGGATTTGTGATGTTTTGTTAGGCGCCTGGACTCTAGAAAAGGAGATTTCGGCCAGAACATAAAGGGAGCTTAACATTACGTTGCGAAAAAACATATCATACAACACAAGGAGCTTATTACAGAGATTAATTTCAGGATTCAAGTGCGAGCTTTGGAGGAGTAATTTTCAGAGAATTTCATGACGGTTGCAATTCGAGGCTACTGGAAGGGGGTTCATTATTCTTCTTCTTAGTCTTATTTGTAATTGAAAGGATGTTTTCAGTATATTATTCAGTTTCTAATTCATTCGTTATGAACTAATTTGCTATTTAGACTTGTGATGGATCCTTGGGTGAAACGATGATTTTATAACTTTGATTTCAAATTCAATAAAGTATTTTTAGTTTATCTATGTTAATTCGAGCGTGAATTTATGAATTGCCTGATCAACAATTCTTTGTGGAATTGAATGGAATCGAGAGAGGAGATTCGAATCTAGACCTAGTTAACATATCACGTGTCATGAATTTTGTCAATAGCAGATTTTTGATTATTGTTAATGTAGAGATATGCTTAACATCACATGTAATCGGATAGAGAACTTAAGCTTAAACCTTCTTTAATTGCAGTTCACATAGAGATATAGTGAGTTGGTTGATTTAGGTGTTTAACAGATTTCTATCTTAATTGTGGATTGACATTAATACTGTATTAGTGCATCGAGAGGTGGTTAATACTACATTCGTGTTCTTGATTAATAAACTAAGATAGTGAATTGAATTAGAATAAAGGTGTTAAAATTAGAGTGAAGCTCAGGGTGAAATCATAAGTCTAATTCTCCATTAATTGTTTGAATTCCAGATTTTGATATTGGTGATTTAGTTTGTGGTATTTTATTTATTTTTAATTTAGGTTTTATAATTTTTTATCATCGAATTGGATAGTTTAATAAAATTAGGATTAGTAGGAAATTGATAATTATGAAGTTAAGTTTTTTTTTTGCTAAATTATCTCTGTGGGAACGATACTCTATTCATCACTTTATTACTTGTTGACCACGTACACTTGCGTGTTTTGCACGTATCATTTTACCCAACAAGTTTTTGGCGCCGTTGCCAGGGATAATTAAGTATAAATCTTAATAGTTTTAAAATATCAGTTTAATTAATCCAGTTTTACTTAGACATTTTTTATTTTTGTTTTACTTCTTCTATTTCAGGTGTGAAAGCATTTTATGCAAACTCGGTCCAAAAATCCAGATTTGCTGCCTTTAGACGACGACATTGATAAAAGGTTTCAGAGGTTGAGCAAGTGGATAAAGGAAATGAGATAAGAATTTGAAACACCTGAGGAAGAAGAGGAAATGGCAGCCGAAGATCGGAAAGTATTAAGGGACTACGCCACGCCTAAGGTGACTGAACTGCAATCAAGCATCACCAGGCCCGCAATAGCAGCGAATACGTTTGAAATTAAGCCAGGGATGATACAAATGATTCAGAATTTAGTTCAGTTTGGGGGATTGACAAATGACGATCTGAACGAGCATCTAGTCAGTTTTTTGGAATTGTGTGACACCTTTAGGTTCAATGGGGTGTCGGATGAAGCTGTGAAACTTCGTTTGTTCCCATTCTCTTTACGGGACAAGGTGAAGAGCTGGTTACATTCTTTACCATCCGGTTCGATAACTACATGGGAGGATTTAGCTTAGAAATTCCTCGCAAAATTCTTTCCACTGGCGAAAACTGCAAAGATGAGAAACGAGATAACGATGTTTGAACAGCAACATGGGGAGTCGTTATATGAGGCTTGGGAGAGATACAAAGAATTGCTCAGAAAATGCCCACATCATGGATTGCCCAAGTGGCTGCAGATGAACACTTTTTACAAGGGGTTATATGGGAATCTCAGGACAAGTATTGATGCAGCGTCGGGAGGAGCATTCATGGCTAAGAGTTACGAGGAAGAATATGAGTTGATTGAAACCATGGCGGCTAATAACTACCAGTGGCCAACAACAAAAATGACACAAACAAAGGCAGCTGGGGTGTTAGAAGTAGATAGTATGACAGCGATGTAAGCATAGATATTGGCACTTACAAAGATGTTGGAGTTGGTAGCAGCAGCATAAGCTCAACAAACACAGCAAGTACAACAAGTGGTAATAATATGCGAATTGTGCGCGGGAGAGCACCCAACGGAGCAATGTGCGATTAATCCAGCAGCTGTGCAGTTCATAGGCAACTACAACAGAATTCCGAAAAACATATATCAGAACACATACAATCAAAGAAACATGAATCATCCGAATTTCTCATGGAGCAACAACCAGCAAAATCAAGCTTCACGACAATCATATCCACCAGATTTCGTAACCAAGAATAACCAAATTTCAATATCAAGAAAGGAAATCCGATGTGGAGGAAGTGTTCTCAAAATACATGACTAGAAACGATTTGACTATGAAAAATCAAGCTATGGCTATCAAAAATATAGAGAATCAGATAGGTCAAATTGCGTTGGCATTGAATAATAGACAACAAGGAACATTACCTAGTGACACTGAGAGAAATCCGAAGGGTAGTCATGAGCAATGTCAAGCAGTTATGTTGAGAAGTGGAAAACATCTCGGCGGTAATAATGCAAAAAATTCAGTGACACAAGGGGAAATGAAAGTAACGTGTAGGAAGGTAACAAAGGCGAGGAAACACAGTTAAATAATAAGCCAATGGTTTATCCTCCACCACCATTTTAGCAGAGGGTCCAAAAACAGAAATCAGATAAGCAGTTCGCCAGGTTTTTAGTCGTGTTCAAGAAACTCCAGATTAACATCCCATTCGCGGAGGCCTTAGAGCAAATGCTGAGTTATGCGAAGTTTATGAAAGGAATTTTGTCGAGAAAAAAGAAATGGGAAGAATTTGAAACTTTTGCACTAACAGAGGAGTGTAGTGCGGTGTTACAGAAGAAGCTACCACCAAAACTTAAAGACCCAGGGAGCTTTACTATCCCATGCATGATCGGGTAAATGTCGTTTAACAAATGTCTATGTGATTTGGGGGCGAGTGTGAATCTCATGCCATTGTCAGTATACACAGAATTGGTTTTGCCCGCGCCAAAGCCTACGAATATTTTATTGCAGTTGGCGGATAGGTCAGTCACATATCCGAGAGGCATAGTAGAGGACATTCTGGTAAAAGTGGATAAGTTTATATTCCCTACGGACTTTATCATTCTGGATTTCGAGGAGGATAAGAATATACCGATTATCTTAGGGAGACCTTTCTTGGCTACGGGAAGGACACTCATAGACGTGCAAAAAGGAGAACTTACTATGAGAGTCCAAGATCAAGAAATCAAATTTAATCTGTTCAAGGCCATGAAATTCCCTACGGATGAGGAAGAATGTTTTAGGATGGATTTAATTGAACAAATCATCAATGAGGATATGAGCAAGAGTTTGGTAATTGACCCATTAGAAACAACCTTACTGGGGGATGAAGGAAAGGAAGACCCAGAATTTGTAGACCTTTTACAGATGCTAGACTCATTGCCACGATTTAGCCGCTTCAGAGCACCATTTGAACCTTTGCACACGGAGGAAAAAGCTGTAGAAAAACTGAAACCGTCATTGGAGGAGCCACCAACATTGGATCTTAAACCACTTCCTAAACATCTCAGGTATGCGTACTTAGGCAATTCAAATTCTTTACCCGTAATTATTTCTGCTGCACTTAACGAATTGCAGGAAGAAAAGTTGCTGAGGGTGCTGAGGGATCACAAATCAGCGATTGGTTGGACGATTGAGGACATAAAAGGAATTAGTCCGTCATTCTGCATGCACAAGATTATGATGGAGGATGATATAAGACCGACGATAGAGCATCAGCGTTGGCTTAACCCAATTATGAAGGACGTGGTAAAGAAGGAAATTCTGAAATTATTGGATGCAGGTATTATATATCCAATTTCTGACAGTAAATGGGTTAGTCCGGTTCATTGTGTGTCGAAAAAGGGAGGAATGTTTGTGGTACAGAATGAGGACAACGAGGTTAATTCCAACAAGAACAGTTACATGATGGAGGGTGTGCATAGATTATAGGAAATTGAATAAGGCAACCCGAAAAGATCATTTTTCGCTGCCCTTTATTGATCAAATGTTAGACAGATTAGCGGGACATGAGTATTACTGTTTATTGGATGGATACTCGGGCTATAACCAGATTGCCATCGCTTCCTGAGGATCAAGAGAAGACAACATTTACATGCCCTTATGACACATTTGCATTCAGGAGGATGCCATTCGGGTTATGCAATGCACCAGCAACTTTCCAACGGTGTATGATGGCCATTTTTTCGGATATGGTGGAGAAGAATGTCAAAGTCTTCATGGACAATTTCTCGATCTATGGAGACAACTTTGATACTTGCCTAGGGAATCTGGTCATGGTATTGCAGCGATGTAAGGATACAAACCTCATACTCAACTGGGAAAATGCCACTTTATGGTTGAAGAAGGCATAATTTTGGGCCATAAGGTGTCGGCTCAGGGATTGGAGGTGGACAAAGCAAAGCTGGATACGATCGAGAAATTGCCTCCACCTAACTCCGTTATGGGTATTAGAAGTTTTCTAGGGCATGCTGGGTTTTACAGAAGGTTCATAAAAGACTTCTCTAAAATTGCAAAACGTCTATGCAGTCTTTTAGAGAAGGATGCCACGTTCAATTTTACTGCGGAATGCAAGTCAGCATTTGAATTGTTGAAGAAGAAATTAACTACGGCCCTTGTAATAGTCGCACCGGACTGGAATATGCCATTCGAGCTTATGTGTGATGCGAGCGATTATGCGGTTGGGGCTGTTTTGGGACAAAGTGTTTCACGCCATATACTATACAAGCAAAATACTCATAGAGACTCAAATGAATTACACTACTACAGAAAAGGAATTGCTTGTAGTGGTGTATGCGTTTGACAAATTCCGGGCATATTTGATCAGGACTAAGGTGATAGTCTACACGGACCTTTCGACGATTCGGTACCTAATAGCGAAAAAGATGCTAAGCCATGCCTTATCCGATGGATTCTCCTACTTCAAGAGTTTGACTTAGAAATTAAAATTAGAAAGGGGACGGAGAATCAAGTTGCCGATCATTTATCAAGGCTGGAAAATTCGGAGAAAAAGGATGAAGATAGATGCACAATTAATGAGTCATTCCCGGATGAGCAACTATTTGGGGTAAATGTAGAATTTCCTTGGTATGCAGACTTTGCGAACTATCTGGTGAGCAACATGCTTCCACCTGATCCGACACGACAACAAAAAAAGAAGTTTCTTCATGACGTCAAGTGATACATGTGGGATGAGCCTTATCTATTTAAATAGTGCGCCGATAAGATGATTCGACGATTTATCCCCTATAGTGAAGTGCACAACATACTGCAGGAATGCCACTCATCGGCATATGGGGGACATTATGGGAGTGAGCGCACCGCGACAAAAGTACTTCAAGCCGGTTTTATTGGCCGACACTGTTCAAAGACGCCCACCTATTTGTGAAAACCTATGATAGATGCCAAAGGATGGGAAACATATCTAAATGGAATGAGATGCCCCTACAAACAATTCTTGAAGTAAAAATCTTCGATGTATGGGGCATCGATTTTATGGGACCATTCCCTTCGTCTTTGAGCAATCAGTATATTCTACTCGCGGTGGATTACGTCTCGAAGTGGGTTAAAACTGTAGCACTACCATCTAACGATGCCAAGGTGGTCCTCAAATTTCTACAGAAAAACATTTTCATGAGGTTTGGCACGCCAAGAGCAATAATCAGTGACGAAGGTAGTCACTTCTGCAATAAATCTTTTACAGCTCTGTTGGCTAAGTATGGGGTTAACCACAAGGTGGCTACAATGTATCACCCTCAAACAAATGGACAGTGTGACGCCCCTAAAATTAGGTATACATCACCCATCTTGAGTCGCCAGATACATGGTACAGAATTCAAATACAACTTAATAATACAACTGTCTTGTACAATACGACAAAACATAAACTGTGAGTTTGAATACAAATATTGTCTACTAGAGAGTATACAAACTCAAAAGGAGTCCTCATTACAATTATTATCACACTATTTCACAGAATAGTGAGGACTACTAATGCACCATCTAGGACCATCACTCCGCTCCCCACTCGTCCCAAATATATTCTTATTTCCTGAAGAGAACAGTGAAAGAAAGGGTGAGCTCAACTAGCCCAGTAAGAAATATTATGACTAAGATAATGCAGAATAAATTATCATTAGCCTTAAATAGTGTTAAACTGATACAATAACTGCAGCGGAACAAGCAATCCATTAAAAGAGTCAAGTAGAGAATAAAATCTACTATCTTTTATGATTTAAAAGGTTTTTTTTATCACTTTTATTGCTAGGACTCAGCTTAATAAATAATCCACATCATCGAATCACCCCTGCACTACGGCCAAGGATATTCTTTAGTATCACGACCACAATTATCCATGCACTACGGGCCAAGAATATTTGTGTATTCATTAATGGTCATGATCATGCTAACAAATGTCCATCAATGCACTACGGGCTAATGAGGACTTTTACCACATCATTTGTAACATTACGGTCATGATTACACCGAATAATCCGTGGTCATAATCATACCAAGTCCATCTATGCACTCACAGAATACATATGACTTTCAAAAAAAAATATAAACATGAGGATGATGACAATGATATAAGAATTCAATAAAACAAGTTCAAGAATTAATTTATCCAGGAACTAATAATGTCCAAATTGTCAACATGATATTGCTTTGTAGAGTAAAATTCAAGAATGCTCAGAAGAATATTTCCATGAAAAGATACTGGATGAAGCGCAAATATCAAGGATATTCCACTAATTTCATGGAGTATAGAAGTCAAAACTTTAACTAATTGAGTATAATAAAGAATGGAATAACAAAAGAAATCACCATGCATGCGGTACTTCGCATAGACAGGTTATTCCAATAGAATACTAAATAACGGAACCAGGTCAGGCGAAATTCGCACCGACATGATGTTCCAACATAATAATAAAGAATGGAATAACAACAAAAATCACCATGCATACGGTACTTGTGATGAGCAAGTTATTCCAATGTATCACTAATAAGGATCGGAAATCAGTCCCACAGAAATGCATGTAGATACGATATTCTAACGTAATAATAATAAAGACTTTAACAAGGTCCGGCGTAAAATGCACGTAAAGGATATTCCAATGTAATAATAAAGATGGAATAATAGAAGAATGTCACCAAGTATAGGGTAGCTCACAGATCTGAGTTATTCCAATGTAATAATAAAGAATGGAATAACAGAAGTTCTCTTCATGAATACAAAAGAAATAATACCCCCTACGAGTACAACAAATAATATTCCATACCTTAAGAAGAAGAGTACTGGATATATGAGTAGTGAAGTAGTAGAATACTTTTCTTCTTTCTCTCTATAGTTTATCTCTCTAGAGTTTCAGTGAATTCGTAAGAAATAATGAAGGATTGAGCTTCTATTTATAGGAAAATGGACTGCATAGTAAATAACTCATGAACGGTCCAGATTGATTTAATTTAATCTGACGATCCATATTTAAAGCAAAATCTTTTAAATAAAATATAATATATTCTATTTATAATCTAATAAAACGAATAACTTTATAAAAGATTTTACTACGCAAACACTATGCAAATACTATGCATAATAAAATATAATATATTCTAATTATTGTCAATAAAATAGATAACTTTATAAAAGTATTCTGCTTTTATATAAAAAGATTTTACTATGCAAAATACTATGCGACACTTTATGCAACACTATGCATAATAGAATATAATATATTCTATTTATAGAATAACTTTATAAAAGTATTCTATTTTATATAAAAAGATTTTCCGTAATATTACATTAATAATACCAACAAAACCGAGTGACTTATCACGTAAGCATCAATAATTAATACCGTAGTGCTACTATGCAACCACGCCAGACATCGCATTTTTAACACCGTGTTTCAACAATTAACGGTAAAACTTCCACCAGTATTTTCATAAAGTATTTTTGTCGTTTTCTTAATCCGACAATAATTCCGTTAGGGGTCCACCAATGATTGTCTTGCCATGTCTGAATATTCCCCTGTTAAAACGAATATTCCCCACCAATCGAATATTATATAACAACATGCGTATTTTGCAAAATTTATAAATATTACCCACAATCAGTAACATTATATCAATTTCACTCCATAATATTCAAAAATAATATTTATAGAAAATTCATCTTTATTCAAAAGTTGGGGTTTTACAACCTCCTCTTCTTATGAAATTTCGCCCTCAAAATTAGGGTAATGCGTCTTTAGGGTTTGTAATATTCATGAATGCAATTAAATTGCATAAAAGTGCGAAACGATGTAAAAATCGTAGTTTAAAATTTTACAAACCATATACCCGATCACCCTTTATGCATAATTATTAATTAAACGAAAAGATAAAGAATAAAATCATACCCTTGAAGATCGAGCTTCCTCAGGTACAAGTTCACCTCCAAATCTTTTCGCGTTCAACTTGAATCCACCGGGTTTGGTTCCTTACATTGATCAATGTTAGCCACCCATATGTTTGGCCTCTAGAGGTGATCCACCAAGGAAAAATAAAGATTCAAGAAGAAGGGGTATTGGCTCAACCCTAGTTTTCTATCTCTATAGAAAGGGCGTACTCTCCAACTAATTGGAATTATTACGTACATCACAGATATCTGATATAAGACTACTCTTATAAAGATATCAGGTAACCTTATTTAATAAAATAAGGTATTATTTAATTAAACTCTTTTAATTAATTGGACTCCCTAATCTTATTAGGGATAATTAATTAAACTCCTTTAACTAATTTTCCCTCCTAATCCTATTAGGAATAAATGAGAGTACTTATATTAAATTAATTCCAAAACTCTTTTAGAAATTAAAATAATAATAATTGTAATAATATTAATAAGACTCCTCTTATTAATTTATATTTAATATTTCTAAAATATTAAATAATAAATATTAAGTTATTTAATTTATTCTATCACCATAGATTAAATTAAATATACTTAACATATTATTACGATTATGCCATTAACTTCTTAAATAATTATTCTTCCTTTTATGGTGTGACCCTTTAGGTTCTCCATATTAAACCTATTGTGAATAAATCAATTAGAATAATTCTAATCTTATTTAAATAAATAAATTAAACAATTAATTTATTTAAATAAATAATATTTATTCTACATAGGGATAAGCCTCCCAATGTCGATCAACGACTTTCCAGATAATATAGATTTCAACATTAATCATTAAAGAACCTTTGAGTAAATAGTTACCAATACAATTCAATCCTTCCACCATACAATGTCCCAATTAAATATAAGGCATGGAATTACTTTGTCAAGTCTTATTTTATTTAATTATATGTATTTCGATCCTTAAATCCACAACTCCAAATAATGCAAATTAGAAACTCCTTTCTAATTTCATTCGCTTTAACCCAAGGACTACTGGGTTGTCATTTATCGAATCACATAGACATTTCTCTTCTTTTATTAGAAGTGGTAGATTCTTTATCGATCATACATTATCTCCATGTATAACTTATTATACCCAAGCATACCTTTGATATACCCTAAGGGTCTTAAGGAATAAGTCAAAGTATAACTCATCATACACAAGATACTATGATGATCTCAAGTCCAAGGATCACTTGTCTTACTATCACTACAGAAATTCCTATTGATAGGCAAATAAAACTCCATTAGGTATTCCTTAGCGAGCCAACGCTCAAAGTGAACTTATTCTCTAATAAGCACCTACATACTTGCTTTAGTGTCTCCACACAAAATGATCATGAGATCAATCATCCTCATCCAATGAAAAAGCAACGTATGTACCAATCTATCCTGATTCACTAATCCCCAATTTAGTAATCCAATGATTGGGAACTATTTTAGTTTCTAAGCTTTCTAAGAATTTAGATCTCATTAGAATGATCATCATCATTATTCTAAAAGCATTGCTTAAAACTATGGGTTTATCACATATTATAAAACAACATCATGTAGATAATTAAAAGCCTTTAATAAATTAATACTTTTTATTAATAAATGAATAAGATTGTTACAAAGTATATGCTTTATCATCAAACATGATTGGCTTGTGTGCATACTACTTTCAATCTCCCACTTGCACTAAAGCTAATCGTCATGGTATCCCATACTCTTCTTCTCTAAGTGACGATTATCCTGCTGTTGGATAAGCTTCAGTAAATGGATATGTAATGTTGTTCATGAGAGTCCACTATCTCTATAGTGATTTCCCATCTTTCAATGATTCTAATAATCAAATGAAAGTGCCACAACACATGTTTAGATCCAAGATGAGACTTAGAACTATTCCTAGTTCTCAGAATGAACTTTTAATCCAAACAATCAACTTGCGACTTCATTTATAGCTATATACTTTGTCTTTATCACTAAACCAAAGAACTCTTTCATTGTTTGGAACCTTTCCAATTCAACGCACCACTATTCAAGATAACGCTTTTACCTTAAAGTGGATTTTTCATCATCTTGGTCTATCTCGAAAACTTGAGTCTGTTAAGCCCTCTAGTTTTAATTTAGACCCACCATAAATATGATCACATCCTTAGTGCTTGGTTAAGCACTTTAAGATGTTTTCACTGTCTTACAGTGATCTTCTCCAGAATATGACCGATCAACATCAGGTCTCGTATATTTCATTACATACATGATTGTCACTCATGCGATCTCTCTTTTCAGGAGTCTGTGGGGACTATTAAGAGGGATACACTCCATAGCTCATCGATATGAGACATCTCTTGGAGTTTGCCATGCTAAACGACTTTAGCATCAAATGAATATACATTCCTTGGGTTAAGTCGAGCATCCTCTTGAATCTATCTATATAGATTTTATCCCCAATTAAGATACTCTTCCCAAACCATTCATGGAGGAATGTTTAGACAACTTTATCATTACTGATTGTAGCATTAGTATGTCATTCCTTATCCGTAGTATATCAACATATAATATAGGAATGTCCACGCGCTCCCACTGTCCCTTTTGTACACACTAGAACTCTTACCTCATCGTATGTAACTGGATCATCATCTTCTATGATGTGTACCTCATCATCATCATCTATGATGAATCCATACCTCCTAGGTATCTTCGGTACTATTCCAGATTTACGATTCGGTTGTGGTATAATAGGTCTATCTATAGGTTCCTCTTATTTGACTTATAGTGTTTTTGTGGTTCTTGAGCTCTTCAAGATCTATTATCCTCCCACTAGCCCCTTCAATGATAAACACCTTTATCTTAGAAGGCAGGGTGTTTCGCAATAAACACCTTTTGCTAAGTAGGATTATAGAACATTTACCCTAAACTTACTTTAGGATGTCCCACAAATCTGTATTTGTCAAATCTTGTCCCAAGCTTATCCTTTTGAAACCTTTTCACATAAGTTGGACAACCCCTTATCTTAACATACTTAAGATTAGGAATCCTCCACATCCATAACTTTTATGGAGTCTTGAAATGGATTTTGAGGTTACCTTTTCGTAGATATGTAGCCATTTCTAGGACACGACCTGTAGGGATATCTTTGGAATGTCGGAAAAATCATTATGGACCGCACTATGTCCAACAAGGTGCGATTTTTCTTTTAGATACATCAATCAATTATTGCGTATCAGGATGTGTCCATTATGAGAAAACCATTTGAGATGATCAAGAAACTTATTGCACAAGTATTTATTCCTTGATCTAATCAAAGAATCTTAATACTTTGCCAATTTGTTTCACTTCTGAATTCTTTGAACCTTTTCATATAATTCACACTTGTATTTCAACAAGTACATACATTCAACTCTTTGAATGATCATCTCCCTTTCTTAGACTAGTTTGTTCAATTTACAAAATTATTTTCATGTAAGTCAAGTATACAAAATTTATTAAGTAATATTCCAATTCTATACAAAACATTATTATTATAAATAGAACAACAATTGTTCTTAATTATAATACCAAAGATTTCATTGTCCAACAATAAAATGGAAATAATATTTTAACAAGAACTGAATACAATAACAACTTATCGACTTAATAGATTTGTCCGTGAGGCATTGCTAAACTATAAGTTTCTATGGCTAAAATGGCAACCTTTGCTACATTTCCACATATAGGATTACTTATATTTATTTAGCTTTCTACTTTTGCTTGGTCCCTTCATAAATCTATATTTATGATAACCAAAGTCGATATCCAATACCCAAGTAGAACCTCGACTTAAAGAAAAATTATTTTAATCATGAACAAAAATCGATTATGGCAAAACTTCACTAAGCTTCTTTGGTTAGCCTCTGCAAGATGCTTCTCGTAGTTTCTTTCCAAAGGTCCGTGCTTATTGCGGTGGAAGCAAACTCCTTTGCTATCCGTGACAGTTTTGCTCTTATTATCCTTTGTTTACGCCTTTCTATTATACCTTCTTTGAATCGTTCTTCTTTTCAGAAGATCCTTTGGCCCCTACCAGTAAGACATGGTCTTTCTTGGTTAGAAAGTGACTCTCATCATTTTTCAACATGTTAAGCAAATCAACAGGTTTATATCTAGCTTGTTCATATGAAAATTCACAACAATTGTGAAAGGAGTCCAGGAGTAAGTGCAAGATCAAATCTTGGCTCAACTCTCCATCCATGACAAAACTTCGTTGTCCTAATTGATCAATCAAATTGATAATGTTAAGGACTTTTTATCTGCACTATAGTGTCACCTGTCCATTCTAGATCGAAAGAGCTCTTTAGATATCTCGATATCTATCGGTCCCCATTTCCTCACCATCAACTACTTGATGTGCGGGAATATAGTAGAGCATCCATAGTTTCATGCTTGTGTCAAGCTCATTACTCATGGATGCGAGCATGATGCATTGAGCCAACTGTGCATCATCTTTCCACTTTCTAAAAGTAGCAATGTCTTCCTCGGAGGTATTGTGCGCAACCATTGCGAGGATAGGCGATTATGGACATAAGATAGCTTTTTCACTATGAGAACTATTCTCAAATTCCTTAACCAATCCGCTTAATTGATTACGTTAATTTAGCATCTAATATGCTTCGCAAAGGATAGTAATTTTAGACATTGTAAAATTCTCGTAAATGAATTTGTAATTAACAACATTTTAACATACATTCTTTTATTAATTACCAAAATAAATTAGGTCTTGTTTTAAATTGGTATCTCCCACTATTTTCTTCAAACTATATTACCCTCACTTATATAGTTCAAAGAAAATCTAATTAAAGATTTGCTAGTGAGAATAAGGATCCCATTTCAAATGTATATAGCCTTGTGGTGACACAACAAACTATATATAAATAAATGTAGTAGACAACTTTTGTCAATTACATCAACTATGCAACTCCTTTTCTTTTGCCTCTTAGATTATTTTGATCAAGTGGTGGCACATCCAAATCAAAATTATCCAAGTTAAGTCCGACCTAGCACTCCATATATTCAAAAAAAAATTATAATCCTTGTGGTGACACAACAAAACAATATTGTTCAATTTTTTTATAAGCATCAAATGTGATAAATTAACATCTTAAATACTTAATACTTGCCTTGTGGTGACACAACAAACTCATATTAAATATTTAATACTCTATTAATTTTATCATGCTAGAAAGCTACGCTCGATATTCCAAATATCTTTGAACGCTAGGACTTAATAAAAAATTTGAGGGGTTTGTTATTAATTTGTCTCATCTTGTTTAGCGCGCATGCATATATATATATAAAAATACGCGTCATATTAATGAACATGCTGAAGCATGTTTGCATAATATATAATATATATAGTATAAGCATGCACATATAGAATACTATATTCTACCTGGATTGATTATGGACTTTTATTCTAGTTTGGTTCACTAGAGCCACCAAGTGAACCAAAAGGTCAAACCCTAGGGGTGCAAGAAATAATATTTAAATATAACTATTACATTTAAACCCGGCTCCATTACAAACGGGTCTTCAAGCGCTCCTTGCTCCTTGATCTCCAATTTTTAAAATTAATTCTAACTATTCCTATTACAAAACTATTTAAAATAAATAGAAACCTTGATCAGCAGTCAAGGGAAAGTACATAGGAGGGAGATAGAATTTACATTAAGAAAAATTAGAGAAGACGAGGTACGCAGACCCCATTTAATAAAACCCATACATTCATGCATCCAACTAAAATAAAATCCAATCACATTGGTCAATAGTCCATAATCAATCCCATTTATTATCATACACATCATCATATGCATCAATAAATAACATTCATCTTATGAATAATAAACATTTAATATATATATATTGATATCATTTAATGGGCAAATTTAGTTAGTATAAAATCTAATTTTTGAATCAAAATAAACTCCTTTATTTTAATCCAAATTTAAATCAAAATAAAACTATTTTATTTTAATTTATCTAATTTTGAATAAAATAAACTATTTTATTTTAATCAAAATTTTAATCAAAATAAACTCCTTTTATTTTAATTAATTATAGAATCCAATTCCATGTAAAAAAAAAATTTTTATTAAAGGAAACACTTGGATATTTTTTCCTATTCACAAATAAACTCCTTTATTTTGAATAATATGAAATCTTATTCCATATTTAAATAAACTCTTTTATTTAAGGAAATTAGGATTCTCTTTCCTATTCACAAATAAACTCTTTTATTTTGAATAATATGAAATCTTATTTCATATCTAAACAAACTCCTTTATTTAAGGAAAGTATCGATTCTTTTTCTATTCACAAATAAACCTTTTATTTTTGAATAATATGAAATCTAATTTCATATCAAAATAAACTCCTTTATTTAAGGAAAAATAGAATCCAATTTTAACTCTAATTAGTTATCATGGAATCCAATTCCAACTCTAATTAGTTAGCATGAAATTTAATTTTAAAATTAAAATAAACTCTTTTATTTTAATATTAAATTTTTTTTTTATTTTAAGATTAAAATAAACTTTTTTATTTTAATAATAAAATAATAAGAATAATATATAATAATTTCTGTCATATTAATTAACATGGTTATTATATATATTATCCATAAATATATACGGTTAGTATAAATATTACAACGTAATTATCCAAAATATTTATATTATTCATAACAACCGAACATGTTATCATGCATGCTATCATGTAAATGGCGGTTGTAGTTTGAATTCCGTGCGTGTCTTTTATTTTGAACAACCTGTAAGCTTTTTTAAAAAAAAATTCACTTGCCAATCATTGATAGCAATAACGATTTCCGTGCGGTGGATTTCCGTGCGGTGTAATCATTAGCCAATCATGCCATCATTAGCCTTGATTTTCGTAACCGAACTTTTTTTTTGTTTTGTTTTCCTAATCGCAAAGAAGCATATCATATATATATAAACCGAAAAAAAATAATCCGTTCAGCACTTGAACCTTTTTTTTTTTTTTATTTAATAAATTTTATACAACAAAATTATGCCCAATTAAATTGTTCTAAACACATATCAATATACATATCAAATTAAAATAATTAATAATTCGCATAAAGGTTTGGCTCTGATGCCACTGTTAGGTTTGTAATATTCATGAACGCAATCAAATTGCATAAAAGTGCGGAAACGTGTAAAAAATCAGAGTTTAAAAATTTTACAAACCATATACCCGGATCACCCTTTATGCATAATTATTAATTAAACGAAAAGATAAAGAATAAAATCATACCCTTGAAGATCGAGCTTCCTCAGGTACAAGTTCACCTCCAAATCTTTTCGCGTTCAACTTGAATCCACCGGGTTTGGTTCCTTCCTTTGATCAACGTTAGCCACCCATATGTTTGGCCTCTAGAGGTGATCCACCAAGGAAAAATAAAGATTCAAGAAGAAGGGGTATTGGCTCAACCCTAGTTTTCTATCTCTATAGAAAGGGCGTACTCTCCAACTAATTGGAATTATTACGTACATCACATATATCTGATATAAGACTACTCTTATAAAGATATCAGGTAACCTTATTTAATAAAATAAGGTATTATTTAATTAAACTCTTTTAATTAAATGGGCTCCCTAATCTTATTAGGGATAATTAATTAAACTCCTTTAACTAATTTTCCCTCCTAATCCTATTAGGAATAAATGAGAGTACTTATATTAAATTAATTCCTAAACTCTTTTAGAAATTAAAATAATAATAATTATAATAATATTAATAAGACTCCTCTTATTAATTTATATTTAATATTTCTAAAATATTAAATAATAAATATTAAGTTATTTAATTTATTCTATCACCATAGATTAAATTAAATATACTTAACATATTATTACGATTATGCCATTAACTTCTTAAATAATTATTCTTCCTTTTATGGTGTGACCCTTTAGGTTCTCCATATTAAACCTATTGTGAATAAATCAATTAGAATAATTCTAATCTTATTTAAATAAATAAATTAAACAATTAATTTATTTAAATAAATAATATTTATTCTACAATAGGATAAGCCTCCCTAGCGATCAACGACTTTCCGGATAATATAGATTTCAACATTAATCATTAAAGAACCTTTGAGTAAATAGTTACCGCATACAATTCAATCCTTCCACCATACAATGTCCCAATTAAATATAAGACATGGAATTCTTTGTCAAGTCTTATTTTATTTAATTATATGTATTTCGATCCTTAAATGCACAACTCAAATAATGCAAATTAGAAACTCCTTTCTAATTTCATTACGCCTTAACCCAGGACTCACCGGGTTGTCATTTATCGAATCACATAGGACATTTCTCTTCTTTATTAGAAGTGGTAGATTCTTTATTGATCATACATTATCTCCATGTACAACTTATTATACCCAAGCATACCCTTTGATATACCCTAAGGGTCTTAAGGAATAAGTCAAAGTATAACTCATCATACACAAGATACTATGATGATCTCAAGTCCAAGGATCACTTGACTACTATCACTACAGAATTCCTATTGACAGAAAATAAAACTCCATTAGGTATTCCTTAGCAAGCCACGTTCAATGAACTTATTCTCTAATAAGCACCTACATACTTGCTTTAGTGTCTCAACACAAAATGATCATGAGATCAATCATCCTCATCCAATGAGCAAGCAACGTATGTACCAATATATCCGGATTCACTAATTCCCAATTTAGTAATCCAATGATTGGGAACTATTTTAGTTTTATGCTTTCTAAGAATTTAGATCTCATTAGAATGATCATCATCATTATTCTAAAAGCATTGCTTAAAACTATGGGTTTATCACATATTATAAAAAAGCAACATCATGTAGATAATTAAAAACCTTTAATAAATTAATACTTTTTATTAATAAATGAATAAGATTGTTACAAAGTATATGCTTTATCATCAAACATGATTGGCTTATATGTGCATACTACTTTCAATCTCCCACTTGCACTAAAGCCAATCGCCATGGTATCCCATACTCTTCTTCTCTAAGTGACGATTATCCTGCTTGTTGGATAAGCTTCAAAGAAATGGATATGTAATGTTGTTCATGAGAGTCCACTATCTATCTCTATAGTGATTTCCCATCTTTCAATGATTCTAATAATCAAATGAAAGTGCCACAACACATTTTTAGATCCAAGATGAGACTTAGGAACTATTCCTAGTTACGTAATGAACTTTTAATCCAAACAATCAACTTGCGACTTCATTTATAGCTATATACTTTGTCTTTATCACTAAACCAACAACTCTTTGCTGTTTGGAACCTTTCCAATTCACTGCACCACTATTCAAGATAACGCTTTACCTTAAAGTGGATTTCATGTCATCTTGGTCTATCTGAAAAACTTGAGTCTGTTAAGCCCTCTAGTTTTAATTTAGACCCACCATAAATATGATCACATCCTTAGTGCCGGTTAAGCACTTTAAGATGTTTTTCACTGTCTTACAGTGATCTTCTTCAGAATATGACCGATCAACATCAGGTCTCATATATTTCATTACATACATGATTGTCACTCATACGATCTCTCTTTTCAGGAGTCTGTGGGGACTATTAAGAGGGATACACTCCATAGCTCATCGACATGAGACATCTCTTGGAGTTTGCCATGCTAAACGACTTTAGCATCAAATGAATATACATTCCTTGGGTTAAGTCGAGCATCCTCTTGAATCTATCTATATAGATTTTATCCCCAATTAAGATACTCTTCCTAAACCATTCATGGAGGAATGTTTGAGACAACTTTATCATTCTTGATTGTAGCATTAGTATGTCATTCCTTATCCGTAGTATATCAACATATAATATTAGGAATGTCACGGCGCCCCAATCGTCCCTTTTGTACACACTAGAACTCTTACCTCATCGTATATGTAATCGGATCATCATCTTCTATGATGTGTACCTCATCATCATCATCTATGATGAATCCATACCTCCTAGGTATCTTCGTACTATTCGATTTACGATTCGGTTGTGGTACAATAGAGTTCATCTATAGGTTCCTCTTATTTGACTTATAGTGTTTTTGTGGTTCTTGAGCTCTTCAAGATCTATTATCCTCCCACTAGCCCCTTCAATGATAAACACCTTTATCTTAGAAGGCAGGGTGTTTCGCAATAAACACCTTTTGCTAAGTAGGATTATAGAACATTTACCCTAAACTTACTTTAGGATGTCCCACAAATCTGTATTTGTCAAATCTTGTCCCAAGCTTATCCTTTTGAAACCTTTTCACATAAGTTGGACAACCCCTTATCTTAACATACTTAAGATTAGGAATCCTCCCTGTCCATAACTTTTATGGAGTCTTGGGGCTGGATTTTGAGGTTACCTTTTCGTAGATATGTAGCCATTTCTAGGACATGACCCTAGAGGGATACTGGAATGTCGGTAAAATCATTATGGACCGCACCATGTCCAACAAGGTACGATTTTTCCTTTAGATACATCAATCAATTATTGCGTATCAGGATGTGTCCATTATGAGAAAACCATTTGAGATGATCAAGAAACTTATTGCACAAGTATTTATTCCTTGATCTAATCAAAGAATCTTAATACTTTGCCAATTTGTTTCACTTCTGAATTCTTTGAATCTTTTCATATAATTCACACTTGTATTTCAACAAGTATATACATTCAACTCTTTGAATGATCATCTCCCTTTCTTAGACTAGTTTGTTCAATTTACAAAATTATTTTCATGTAAGTCAAGTATACAAAATTTATTAAGTAATATTCCAATTCTATACAAAACATTATTATTATAAATAGAACAACAATTGTTCTTAATTATAATACCAAAGATTTCATTGTCCAACAATAAAATGGAAATAATATTTTAACAAGAAGCTGGAATACAATAACAACTTATTGACTTAATAGATTTGCCGTAGTTATTGCTAAATTATAAGTTTCTATGGCTAATATGGCAACCTTTGCTACATTTCCATTTATAGGATTACTTATATTTGTTTAGCTTTCTACTTTTGCTTGGTCCCTTCATAAATCTATATTTATGATAACCAAAGTCGGTATCCAATACCCAAGTAGAACCTTGACTTAAAGAAAAAATTATTTTAATCATGAACAAAAACTGTATTGTAACCGAAACTTCACTAAGCTTCTTTGGTTAGCCTCTGCAAGATGCTTCTCGTAGTTTCTTTCCAGTGTCCAGGCTTATTGCAGTGGAAGCAAACTCCTTTGCTATCCGTATCAGTTTTGCTCTTATTATCCTTTGTTTACGCCTTTCTATTATACCTTCTTTGAATCGTTCTTCTTTTCAGAAGATCCTTTGGCCCCTACCAGTAAGACATGGTCTTTCTTGGTTAGAAAGTGACTCTCATCATTTTTCAACATGTTAAGCAAATCAGCGAGGCTGATATCTAGCTTGTTCATATGAAAAATTCACAACAATTGTGAAAGGAGTCTAGGAGTAAGTGCAAGATATGTGAAAAATGTGGTTCGCTATTTTTTGCTATTTTGTCCGGTTCTAAGTCAATAATGTGGTTCAGGTCTTCCACATATTTACGTAACATGGATATGTGAAAAACGTTATGAACACGAGACATACTTGGCGGTAAAGCGAGTCTATAGGCCACAGTTCCTACTCTATTGAGGATTAAAAATGGGCCAATGAATCGAGGATTGAGCTTTCATCTCTTTCCAAATCTCGTAATTCCTTTCCACGGAGCAACTCGTAATAACACATGATCTCCTATATCAAATTCCACGTCCTTTCGATGAAGATCAACATAACTCTTTTGTCGATCTTGTGAGATTTTTATACGTTGTCGGATCGTTTGAATCTTTTCCGTAGTCATACGTACCAACTCTGATCCCAACAACGTTGCTTCACCCACCTCATCCCAGCATACTGAAGAACGACACTTTCTTCCATACAATGCCTCGAATGGAGCCATGCCAATGCTTGCTTGATAACTGTTGTTGTAGGAAAACTCCACCAACGGTAAGAACTTGTCCCAACTTCCCTTGAAGTCAAGGACACAGAGACTTAATAAATCTTCTAGAGTTTGAATAGTCCTCTCTGATTGTCCATCCGTCTGAGGATGATATGTCGAACTAAATCGTAAATCCGTGCCCATAGTTTTTTGCAAACTAACCCAAAATCGTGAAGTGAATCTTGGGTCTCGATCAGAAACTATGGATACTGGTATACCATGCAATCTTACAACCTCGTTTATGTACATACGAGCAAGACGTTCAAGTGTATAAGTTTCTCGTATCGGTAAGAAATGAGCAGACTTGGTCAATCTATCAACAATGACCCAAATCGCATCTATGCCTTGAGAAACTTTGGGAAGACCGTGAATGAAAATCCATGGTAATGTGCTCCCACTTCCATTCTAGAATTTCAAGTGGTTGTAATGGACCTTTTGGTACTTGATGCTTCATTGACTTCGTTAACACGTTAGACACCTTGAGATAAACAACGCTATCTCTCTCTTCATATTGCCCCACCAAAATGTATGTCGAAGATCATGATACATTTTGGTACTCCCAGGATGGATTGCAAACGGTGTGTTGTGTGCTTCCATCATGATTTTATACTTTAAATCAGGGTCGTTAGGAACACAAAGTCTGGAGTTGACTCGAAGTATTCCTTCTTCATTGATTCTTGCTTCCCAAGATAGCACCTTCTTGCACTTTCTTCCTTATACGCATCAACTCTGTGTCCAGCAGCTTGAGCGACTTTTTAATTTTATCAATTAAAGTCGGTTCTACTCGTATGTTCGCCATCATCACATGGGTCCCTGGAGTCTTTAATTCTATTTCCATCCTTTGCAAGTCACACAAAATGGGCCTTTGCGTTGACAATATCGCATTCGCACTTGCATATGATCTTCTACTCAATGCGTCAGCTACCACGTTCGCTTTTCCAGATGGTATTGGATGGTATGATCATAATCTTTCAACAGTTCAAGCCAACGTCATTGTCGCATGTTGAGTTCCTTTTGAGTGAAGAAATATTTGAGGCTTTTATGATCCGTAAAGATCTCCACTTTCTCCCCATACAAGTAATGCCTCCAAATCTTTAGTGCGAAGACAACAACTGCCAACTCTAGATCATGAGTAGGATAATTCCTCTCATATTCTTTGAGTTGTCGTGAGGCATAGGCTATGACTTTCCCATGTTGCATGAGAACACATCCTAACCCTTTGTCCGAAGCATCACTGTAGATGACAAATCCATCCGAACCAGATGGTATTGTCAGAACAGGTGCTGAAATGAGTCTCCTCTTGAAAACTCTTCTCACATTCCTCGCTCCAACCGAACTTTGTATCTTTCCGAGTCAGCTGAGTTAGTGGAGTAGCGATTCGAGAAAACCCTTCTACGAATCTCCGATAATAACCAAATAAGCCGAGAAAGCTACGTGCATTTCTATTACATAATTTAGGTTGCTCCACTTTTGAATAGCTTCAATCTTTCTTTGGGTCAACAGATATTCCATGACTTGATACCACGTGCCCAAGGAATGCTACTTCCTCAAGCCAGAACTCGCATTTCTTCAACTTGGCATAAAACTTGTATTCATGAAGCTTTTGGAGTATCAGCCTCAAGTGTTGCTCATGATCTTCACGACTTTTGGAATAAATAAGGATGTCATCAATAAAAACGACCACAAAGTGATCCAAGTATTCCTTGAATACTCGGTTCATAATATCCATGAAGGCAGCAGGAGCATTAGTCAATCCAAAGGACATGACTAGGAATTCATAATGCTCGTACCGAGTTTTGAAAGCCGTCTTTGGAATCTCATCGGTTCTAATCTTCAATTGGTGATATCTAGAACGAAGATCAATCTTTGAAAATTTTTTGGCTCCTTGAAACTAGTCAAACAGGTCATCAATATGTGGCAATGGGTACCTATTTTTGATGGTGACATGATTCAACTCCCGATAATCAATATAAAGTCGCATACTCCCATATTTCTTTTTCACGAATAGAACAGGAGCACCCCAAGGAGAAGTACTAGGACGAATGAAATCGATGTCTAACAATTCCTGTAGTTGGGTCTTTAACTCCTGAAGTTCAATAGAGCCATTCGATATGGGGCTTTGGAAATAGGTTTTGTACCAGAGTTCAAGTCGATACAAAATTCAATTTCACGCCTGGGGTAGGCGGGAAGTTCTTCAGGAATACGTCAGAAATTCATTAACAATAGAAATATCATTCAAAAGCGACGTATTTTTGTTTAGATCCGTGACATGAGCTAAGAAAGCTTGACATCCTTTTTCAATAAGCGAATAGCTTTATGGCTTGAGATGACGGTGATCGATTTTAATGGTTTGGTGGCTTGAATTAGCATAATGATTGGTTAGGAATATGAAAGCTAACAACCTTACTTAAAACAATCAATTTTTGCATGATGAGTAGTTAACCAATCAATCCTAGAATTATGTCAAATGCAAGTATTTTTAATGAAATAAGATCGGCAGGTAATGTGAGGGTGCCGATTTGAACCAAACAAGACTTATAAACAAAGAGATGTAATGAAGGTTTTTCCAACGGAATTTCTACTGAGATAAGTCAAAGTCTAATTTCTCCTGAGTCAAATTTAATCGTTGAGCGCAAGTAGGAGAAATAAAAGAATGGGTAGAACCCAGGTATCAAATAAGGTATAGACTTCGCTAGAGTTTATGATAAGCTTACCAAAGATGACCTCATTCGGGTTACTTACTTTTACGGGAGTTCACAAAAAACGCTCTCCTTACACTACTCTGGCTTTGACTTTTCTGGGACGGCCTTTGGTGCCTCCATCCTGGCTGAACTTGTCTTCGGTGAACGACAAAATCGGGCTAAGTGACCTTCTCTTCCACAATTATAACATGCTTTGGACGGCATCGCGTAATTTGGACTGATGTGTCCCTCCCCTCCGCATTTGAAGCATATGATAGGTGGTCGTTCTCCTTCCTTAACAACGGGTGCTAGTGCTGACGTCCTTCCATCATTATTAAATCTATTTTTCTTGAAATGCCCATTTTTACTGTCTTGGCCATGATTACCACCGAAGTGGTTACCATTTCTGGCATGTTGATTCCCTCCACGTTTGTTGTCACCGTTTCGATGACTGATACCACTGGTATTTTCATGCTGCCGGCTGCTTTCTCTTGGTTGCGTTGACTCGTTACCACGCGCTCCAATAACTGAGCCCTATTTACAACATTTGAGTACAAACACAGTTTATGAGAAATAAGATATTGACGTATCTCCGGTTTCAAACCTCTTAAAAACAATTGCGTCATTCGCTCCTCATTATCGACCAAATGGGATGCAAACCCGGATAACTCATAAATTTAGCCTCAGATTGCGACATGGTCATATTGTTTTGTTCCAATTTGATAAACTCCACTTCTTTCATGTAACGAATACTCTCGGGAAAGTACTTGTCGTTGAATAGCTCTTGGAACTTCTCCCAAGACATCTTGAGTCGCGTCAGTCAAGTACGCGTTTACAGATTCCCACCAGTAATCTGCCTCTTCACGCAACATGAAGGTGGCGAAGGGAACCTTTTGCTCCTCGGAGCATCCCAAGACATCAAATATCTTGGTGATCTGCTTTATCCATGGTTCCGCCTTAAGTGGTTTTGGCTTTCCAATAAACTCCGGTGGTCCCAGCTCCTTGAACTGTTTAGCGGTGACCGTCCGAGAGTTTCCAGTGTTTCCACCTATATTTTGGACAGGAGCCGCTCTCGCCTGATGTTGCATGAATTGCATAAATCCTCTGAACAATCCATCATTCATCATTTGGTCCGTGTTGTTGTTTGCATGATGATTGTCGCCTTCCTGATGCACATTATCCTGATTATTGATATGTGGAGACTCAACGGTCTCTTGTGCTCCATTGCTATTCTCAACATTCTCGGATGTCATTTTCGAGATCATCGCCACAAAACAAAGGTTAATTAACATATAACATATTATCCCTATACTTTGACCGACCAATTAAATACCAAATAAACTTAGGTAGGTCATACTAGCGAAGGAATTCCCCATCTCTCCCCTCCTAGTTCCAGTCTCACATCTTATCCAGGGATCATATCCCTAAGATTTGATACCAACTGTGACGCCCCCAAAATTAGGTATACATCACCCATCTTGAGTCGTCAGATACATGGTACAGAATTCAAATACAACTTAATAATACAACTGTCATGTACAATACGATAAAACATAAACTGTGAGTTTGAATACAAATATTGTCTACTAGAGAGTATACAAACTCAAAAGGAGTCCTCATTACAATTATTATCACACTATTTCACAGAATAATGAGGACTACTAATGCACCATCTAGGACCATCACTCCGTTCCCCGACTCGTCCCAGTTATATTCTCATTTTCTGAAGAGAACAGTGAAAGAAAGGGTGAGCTCAACTAGCCCAGTAAGAAATATTATGAATAAGATAATGCAGAATAAATTATCATTAGCCTTAAATAGTGTTAAACTGATACAATATAACAAACATCAAGTTTAACTACAGCGGAACAAGCAATCCATTAAAAGAGTCAAGTAGAGAATAAAATCTAATATCTTTTATGATTTCAAAGGTTTTTCATCACTTTTATCATTTGGGACTCGACAATAATAAATAATCCACATCATCGAATCACCCCTCTTTACTACCAAGGATATTCTTTAGTATCACGACCACAATTATCCATGCACTACGGGCCAAGAATATTTGTGTATTCATTAATGGTCATGATCATGCCAACAACTGTCCATCAATGCACTACGGGCCAATGAGGACTTTTACCACATCATTTGTAATATTACGATCATGATTACACCGAATAATTCCTGGTAATAATCATACCAAGTCCATCTATGCACTACAGGCCACATATGACTTTCAAAAAATATAAACATGAGGATGATGACAATGATATAAGAATTCAATAAAACAAGTTCAAGAAATAAATTTATCCAGGAACTAATAATGTCCAAATTGTCAACATGATACTGCTTTGTAGAGTAAAATTCAAGAATGCTAAGAAGAATATTTCCATGAAAAGATACAGGATGAAGCGCAAATATCAAGGATATTTCACTAATTTCATGGAGTATAGAAGTCAAAACTTTAACCAACTGAGTATAATAAAGAATGGAATAACAAAAGAAATCACCATGCATGCGGTACTTCGCATAGACAGGTTATTCCAATAGAATACTAAATAACGGAACCAGGTCAGGCGAAATTTGCCGACAGGATGTTCCAACAGAATAATAAAGAATGGAATAACAACAGAAATCACCATGCATGCGGTACTTCACATAGACAGGTTATTCCAATAGAATACTAATAAGGGCCGGAATCGTGTCCGGCGTAAAACGCATGCATGTGATATTCCAAAAGAATAATAATAAAGACGAAACCAGGTCCGACGTAAAACGCACAGATATGATATTCCAACAGAATAATAAAGACGGAATCAGGTCCGGTGTAAAACGCACAGATAGGATATTCCAACAGAATAATAAAGACGGAATAATAGAAGAATATCACCAAGTATAGGGTAGCTCACAGATATCAAAGTTATTCCAATGAATAATAAAGAATGGAATAACGTAAGTTCTCTTCATGAATACAAAAGAAATAATACCCCCTACAAGTACAATAAATAATATTCCCTACCTTAAGAAGAAGAGTACTGGATATATGAGTAGTGAAGTAGTAGAATACTTTTCTTCTTTCTCTCTATAGTTTATCTCTCTAGAGTTTCAATGAATTCGTAAGAAATAATGAAGGAATGAGCTTCTATTTATAGGAAAATGGACTGCATAGTAACTAACTCATGAACGGTCCAGATTGATTTACTTTAATCCGACGATCCATATTTAAAGAAAAATCTTTTAAATAAAATATAATATATTCTATTTATAATCTAATAAAACAAATAACTTTATAAAAGATTTTACTATGCAAACACTATGCAGTACTTTGTGCTGAAACACTATGCATAATAAAATATAATATATTTTAATTTTTGTCTAATAAAACAAATAACTTTATAAAAGTATTACATTTTATATAAAAAAGATTTTACTATGCAAAATACTATGCGAGATACTTATGCAACACTATGCATAATAGAATATAATATATTCTATTTATAGAATAACTTTATAAAAGTATTCTATTTTATATAAAAAAGATTTTCTGTATTATTACATTAATAATACCAACAAAACTGAGTGACTTATCACGTAAGCATCAATAATTAATATAGTGTGCTACTATTCAACCACGCGTATTACTATACTTTTAACACCGGGTGTTTCAACAGTTAACGGTAAAACTTCCGCCGTTATTTTCATAAAGTATTTTTGTAGTTTTCTTAATCCGACAATAATTCCGTTATAGGGGTCCACCAATGATTATGCCATTGTCTGAAATATTACCCGTTAAAACGAATATTCCCCGACCAATCGAATATTATATAACAACTTACGTACTTTGCAAAATTTATAAATATTACCCACAATTATAACATTATATCAATTTCACTCCATAATATTCAAAAATAATATTTATAGAAAATTCATCTTTATTCAAAAAGTTGGGGTTTTACAGACAGGCTGAGGTATCAAACAAGGAAGTCAATAAAATTTTGGAAAAAGTCGTAAATGCGAGTCAAAAAGATTGGTCACTTCGGTTGGATGACGCATTATGGGCTTACCGGACAGCATACAAAACACCAATCGGGATGTCACCATATCAACTCCTGTACGGAAAAGCATGTCACTTACCGGTGGAGCTACAACATAAGGCCTACTAGGCCATACAGAAATTGAATTTTGATCAAGCCGCTGTAGGAGAAAAGAGGCAACTCCAACTAAATGAGCTCGACGCATTCCGACTCCAAGCCTACGAGAACGCCAAGCTATACAAAGAAAAGGTTAAAAGATGGCATGACCAGAAAATTGTGCAACGAACATTCAAGTCGGGTCAATCAGTCCTCTTGTTCAAATCACGGGATTGTTCCCAGGAAAGCTTAAGTCGAGATGGTCGGGACCATTCACTATAAAGCGATTCTTTCCTCATGGCACCGTTGAACTCTACAGTCATAATCCATTAGAGGCGTTCAAGGTCAATGGTCAACGGATAAAGCATTACTGGGGTGGCGAGTCGAACTGGGACGCCGACGACATTACCCTCGCCGATACACAGTAAAACAGGGAGTAATCAGGCTAAACGACTTAAAATAAAGCGCTAATTGGGAGGCAACCCAACATTTCATTATTTTTTGTAGTTACATGTTTAATTGTTAGGATGTAGCTTTTATTAAGTATTAGGTAGGTAGTATAGCATAAAAATTTTGTAGAAACTCTCATTCCTACTCCTAGTCGTCAATAATCTAACATCTTGTATGTTAATGGTTGTAGGAGGGGTCAAAAGTGAGTAAGAGCAATAACGGGCAAGAAAGGAAGGAAAATCGGAGACTTTTGCATCACAAAATTTTTGGCCAAAAATCTGAAGTTAGTGGGCATGCCCGCCGGGGTGGGCTATTGTAGCCTTACACCCCCCGCTGGGGCGGGGGTCCTTAATTATGGGCAGACGTGTTCGCCTTACACACACGCTGCTTTCTTATTTTCCTAAACACACGCCTCTTTCTATCTCTTTCCCTACTCATTTACCCCATTTCTTTGACCCACTCCTTTTACCCACGATTACACATGGATTCAACCTCTCCCCATTCCCAAACCTAAATCAAGTCATCCACTACCCCACACCATCAAGCCCACGAATTACTCTCCCCTATCACCTCTATATAAACCCTACCACACACCTCCCATATTCATCACCACAAATTTTGAATTCCTCACAAAATTGGGCTACACATAGAGCAATTGAGAGTAAGTACATTCTTGTTGAGTTTCCATCTTCTCTCCACTGCAGTACCATAGAAAGTCTTGAAGCTTTGGGGTAAGAACGGACCGTGCACACAAAGTGTTTGATATATTGAGTGAACCAAGTGTAAGGGGAAGGTGGTGTGTGCTAGCAAGTTTTAATATCCGAAATTCAATGGCTTCCAAACGCTAAAGGGGAGAGAGTTCAAGGTCCGCTCCACCGACACGAACATATGATCGACGAAAATTTGTGAGTGCCGCCGCCTCCGATCGGTATGATTACATGCTTACTAAAGCCCTCACACCGAAGCGTGGATTGGCCCCCGAGGGAAATGATGGCTCAAATTTATCAAAAGGGGTGGCTTAAACTCACCAAGCATCTGGTCCCGGCCATCGTCAACATCGTCAAGGAATTTTATGCAAACGCCGAAGACAAAACCCCATTCAATGCGTTTGTGCGGGATCGTATGGTCCCGTTCAGTGACGATGCCATCAATGCCTATTATCAGTTGCGAGTGCCACGACAGTGTCAGTATACACAATTAAGGGATTTTGACCCTGACTACGAGGAAGTTATTACGAACTTGACAAAGCCGGGAACATCTTGGATCAAAGGTCGAAAGGGAGGTACAGTGTTCCATAGCAAGGACCTTAGCCGGTATGGCAAAATATGGTACGCCTTCTTATGTGCCAAATTGCTTCCATCCCAACACACTTCGGACGTCACCAAAGAGAAGGCGTTACTATTGTATGCGATTGTGCAAGATTTTATTATTGACGTCAGGGCAATCATCAATTTTTCCATCCATCGGTGTTTACGTGGAAATTTTTCAGGCGGCTTGCCACACCCTTCACTCATCTGTGCGTTGTGTCGCAATGCAGGGGTGAGATGGTCAGATGATGAGCCTACTCAAATGCCGCTCGCTTTGCTTGATTCTAGAATGATAGCGTGGTATTCTGTGTGGGCAGGAGGCGAGTCACATCCACGAGGTTTGGGTTTTATTTTTCCATCAGCGTCGGAAGAGGAAGTCGATGCAGAAGATACCTCGGGGGATGAGGATGAAGCTATAGGAGATCAAGGAACCAAGCAGGTACCGCAGACGAGGCAATATCCAGTCCACAGTTCCTTGAGTTCCAGAATCAGATTAATGCACACAATAGGGCGACCTGACAGCGAAAATGCGGCGATTAAGCGATCGCGATAAGATCACATGTTTGATGCTATGAACGCATCTTTCACCTCACTCAACACAACACTCCAAAGTTTTAATCCGGCGGCACACTTTCCATATCAATAACCCGGACCATTGCCTCGATTTCCTCTAAGTGACTCCGATGATGAAGAGCACCAACCACCTCCTCAGACTTAAGGCGATTCCAGGGAAGTCCTCATGCATTTAATTTTATTTTTATCCAATGAGGACATTGTGTTACTTAAGTTTGGGGGATTTAATTGTTTAGTTGCATGTATATTGTTATTTTTTTTTATTTCTAGTTTGCATTATAGATTAGGTGTTTGCATAGTAGTTAGGATTGTGCATTGTTAAAAAAATTTTGTGTTTACATATGTCCAATAGTGATGCAATTCATGTTATTTATAGGCCAATGATGAGATTGTGAACAAGTTAACCAATACAGTATTGATTATTAGAATTGTGATTCAAATTCTATTATGAATCGATTCTTGTACTTGTTTGAAACTGTTATAAAAAGGTTAGCACTAATAACATCTTTGTTGACCGATCAGTTCGAATTGGTACATAAATAGTTTCTAAAGGATAATGCTAGGGTGAAAGAGAAAACGTCAAGGATAGGCAGTAAAGGCTAAAATTAGGCAAGAACTTAAGTTTGGGGGAGTTTATGTGGGGTATATAAGCTTTGAAAAAAAAATGAAACATGTTGAGTCTTGTGGTGGGTTGAGGAGAAACACTCCCCATAAACACAAGCGTGAGATGGAGCGTAAAACGCACTCACCAACCATCTATCTAAAAAAAGAGGAATAATGATGGGAAAAGAGCAAAAAGCCCCCGTGTGTGAAAAAGAGAAAAAAAAAAAAAAAAGAAGAAAGTATAAGTATCCTGCATGTACCCTAGAATTTGGTATTGTTTAATTTTAGTTGGGTTGGGCCTATCTTTGAAATTTTTAAGTTTGCATTGTATGATTCCTTCTAAGAAGTTGTTTATGTATTGAATTTGGGTCCGTATCAGTTATCTTAGATGTTGATCACACACGCACGCTATACCAGTGATAATTGTTCAAGATTTGAGAATTAATACGAAAGTGTGGATTGGTTTTGGTAATTCGTATTGTAAAGTTGCTTGTTTTCTCTGAGGCCGACGTAATAAGTTAGTTTTTGCAATATTGTTGGATTCTTAGGCATTTAGATTTGTTTATTTCATTGCATTGCATAGCATGTAGTTTATTTTGTGCTCGAGGACTAGCACGGTTTAAGTTTGGGGGATTTTGATAAGTGGATTTAATATACACGAATCAATATTCATTTCAAGTTTAAATTCATAGTTATCTTCGTGTTTTGTGTTCGTTTTCACTCGTTTCATGTTATATTATGTGTAGGGTGGTCATGGATGCAAGTGGTGAAGAATGGCGGAGTTTTGGAGCAAAAGTGGAAAAACTCATGAAAGCGGAAAAATTCTTTAGCGAGAGCTCAGCTTTCACGGGCGTGGGCATTTTAAAGCTTGTACCCCACGTAAGGGAGTTCCGAATCTTACAAGTGACTCACATTGTTTTTGAACTCTTTGCAACATGGATTTGTGATGTTTTGTTAGGCGCTTGGACTCCAGAAAAGGAGATTTCGGCCAGAACATAAAGGGAGCTTAACATTACGTTGCGAAAAAACATATCATACAACACAAGGAGCTTATTACAGAGATTAATTTCAGGATTCAAGTGCGAGCTTTGGAGGAGTAATTTTCAGAGAATTTTGTGACGGTTGCAATTCGAGGCTACGGGAAGGGGGTTCATTATTCTTCTTCTTAGTCTTATTTGTAATTGAAAGAATGTTTTCAGTATATTATTCAGTTTTTAATTCATTCGTTATGAACTAATTTGCTATTTAGACTTGTGATGAATCCTTGGGTGAAACGATGATTTTATAACTTTGATTTCCAATTAAATAAAGTATTTTTAGTTTATCTATGTTAATTTGAGGGTGAATTTATGAATTACCTGATCAACAATTCTTTGTGGAATTGAATGGAATCGAGAGAGGAGATTCGAATCTAGACCTAGTTAACATAGCATGTGTCATGAATTTTGTCAATAGCAGATTTTTGATTATTGTTAAGGTAGAGATATGCTTAACATCACATGTAATCGGATAGAGAACTTAAGCTTAAACCTTCTTTAATTGCAGTTCACATAGAGATATAGTGAGTTGGTTGATTTAGGTGTTTAACGGATTTCTATCTTAATTGTGGATTGACGTTAATACGGTATTAGTGCATCGAAAGGTGGTTAATACTACATTCGTGTTCTTGATTAATAAACTAAGATAGTGAATTGAATTGGAATAAAGGTGTTAAAATTAGAATGAAGCTCAGGGTGAAATCATAAGTCTAATTCTCCATTAATTGTTTGAATTCCAGATTTTGATATTGGTGATTTGGTTTGTGGTATTTTATTTATTTTTAATTTAGGTTCTATAATTTTTAATCATCGAATTGGATAGTTTAATAAAATTAGGATTAGTAGGAAATTGAAAATTGTGAAGTTAAGTTTTTTTTGCTAAATTATCTCTGTGGGAACGATACTCTATTCATCACTTTATTACTTGTTGACCACGTACACTTGCGTGTTTTGCGCGTATCATTTTACCCAACAGTAACCACGATGTCGAGGAGGCTACGTTCGGGGACGGAATTTTTATAAGGGGGGAGGATGTAATACCCGAGAATTTCCACGTATTATTAAATGAATATATTAATGGAAATAATATTTCTGTGAATATAAGTGTAATTATTTGTGAGTCGGTTAAATCGATTAATCCGTATTAGATCAATGCATATTAAGATGTGTGAATTGACAATGAGAATTGTGAAATGCCTTGTGTGGCATATTGTGAAACGAGGAAGTCCATTAAGCAAATTAAAACTAGAATTAAGAAGATTAATCGTGTTGATAATGTGATTTCATATAAGTAATAAATACGCTCGTAGACTTGTAGTGACACTTTTGTGGACAGTAATTCATGTCGTATAAAATGAGTTTAGCAATGAAAATCTAAGACGTGTTTGAAGCTAAACCAGCTTTTGCATCTGTTGTAGAATGCTGGCAAGCAATGCTGTCTCAATGAGATCAGAAATCAAGCATTAAGAATACGCCGATGAGTCGATTAAGTCGTAATTTTTCCACTTTGGAAATTAAATGGAACAATTATGAGATATGTGTGACATTGATAAACCATGAAATAAAGTATGTTATGTTCGACAATAAAATTAGTAAGTGGACCATTAATTAATATTAATTAATTGTGGTAGAATATTGAATTCTTGGTAATTAATTAATAATATATGATTATTATTATTATTTTGCAATATGTCTCTAAATATTATAAGAATTATATAAATAATTAATGGTTATGAAGATCCATAATTACATTAATCGATGAGGAATGGATTAATTAATATTGGTGGTAATTAATCAAGGAGGTGAATAATTTATTTACTTGACATAAATAAGTAAGTTATTAATATAATAATATTATGTTGACAATTATGTGCATGTGAGCAATAATACGACTATACTATATAGTGTAGTGTGATATTTATGTCACTATATATTAAGTTTTATGAAACTATATTGTATGAAGTAATGTGATTAAGTATATTGAAATTATATGGTATAAATATATCATGAAATGTGTAGGTAAAAATATGCATATGGGTAGACATTAAAATAAAATGTATGTTGCATAACATTTACTACCTTGAAATGTTAAATCATATTGTGATATTAAGTTATAATGTATGGTTGATATGTGTAACATAAGAGTGGGAAGGTGTAGAAGTATGCAAGAGTGCCGAGTTAGTATAAGTGTCCCAAATTGAGTGTCCCATTTGCCTCATTTCTGAGTCATGTATAAACCAAAAAGGCTAAGGCCTATTCCTTCTCCAAGCTTTGCTAGACTATGATCATGGAGGGAGTGGGCATAATGATGCAAATCACTAACTAATTACCAACTCTTTGTTAACCTTCATGCAATTCTTTCATCCTTTAGTTTGATTTCTTGGACAATGGCTTGACATGGTCAATGGAATTTCTATAAAATGAACCCTTCCCTTCATTCTTTGTGCTGCTTGAGTTGTCTGAGAATTTCTAAGAGATAGAGAGCATTCTAGGACATTGGGAGTTCATTAGGAGCAAGCTAATTCATAATTACAAAGGTGTCAAGTTCTTCTATCTTCAGTTTCTTCAAATAGAGTTCTTGAACTCTTGAAATTTAACTTTTTGATTTCATGTAATTAGATTATTAATGAGGTTGGGTATGGGTTATATAGTTGTTATATGACCATATAAATATGTTTCAACTGTAATAGGAGTGTTTAGAATCAATTTCGTGAGTAATTTTTGTGTTTGGGCTAAACATTTGCCGACGCCAACTGTTCCTGGTTCGAACAAAGTATGCAATTGCTACCAGATAATGATTATGACAATTGTAGCAAATTGCCTTGGCTTCTGAGATCAGTTGGCTTTTCGCTTTCAAATCTGATCAATGTTAGGCAATCGTTACGGCTTAAACTAGCATGCAAGCATGTGTAATGTGTATGTATAAGTATATTAATCTAAGTTGAGCATGTTTTAATAGATTTGCATGATTAACATAAGTATGTAGCTTAAAATGAAATTGAGAACTTTAGAAACGAACTTAACAAGTATGAATGACTTATTTATGTACTGACTTTGCAAGCATGTTAGTATGACTTAGAAATGCATGAATAAACCTTTAGCTTGTGTTTATGTGATTAGCAAGGAAGCATGAATAAGTTGAACTTACTAGTAAGCTTTGAATGTGAATATTGTCAAACTACATTGAGGACTAGAATCTGACATTTGTGATCATGTTTGATGACACTCTTATATTCACTCATGTAGTATAACCATAGATATACCATGCTTGTGTATCACATTTCAAGAAGAACATAAACGAAACATATTTTCAATCAAAATAGTGCTAATTCCACATATGTGTTATGAATACTTACAAACATGCCTAATATGAGTTTTATAACTATCTTGTATGTTTAGAGAGCAAGCATGATAGACTTGGTGGTTGTATGACGTGTTAAGCTTTAAAATTCCATAGAAAGTCATAAATTAAAGAACTTGTAAAGATAAACACAAGAATAGTAATGTGGTATGTGAAAGCTTCTAGCATGCATGTATGTTAAACTATAAGTATAGTACTATGTTAGAGTGGGACTTATTTCAGGAAGGCAATAGCTCAGTCCCCGGTCCGGCGAGGGGACAGTAGCATGCACAAGCGTCGACCCTAAGCTTTCTAGATGTATGCAATGCCATAAAAAGCGATCATCATAAACGACTTCTATTTTTGAACTGATATTTGAAGTATGCCTATATGATTACTTTAACTTGTAATATATGACAAATATGCTAGGTAAGGTGTTAAGAAGCATGCTATGTGATAGAGACAAATGTTGATCATAATTTCCAAATGTTAAGTCCAAAGAATATTTTCAAGTAATAAAGCAATCAAGACGTTGTTGTATTGTGATGACTTAGAAACTGAATTGTTCTATAAGAATATAGGATAAGTGATGTGTATGAAGTGATAACTAAGTTAGACGTTTATCTGTACGTTGAACTTACCTATATGTGTTAGCTAATGCACATCTTGAACATATAATACGCTATAAATAGGATTCGAAAGAGTTGATTTCTTAATGTGGATAAACTACGCTTAAGGCAAGTATCCGAACCCTACGTTACATTGTGCAAGTATTCTAACTCTTGAGTTACTTTATTCAACGAATATCATAAGCTTATCTCATTGAATGCAAGTTATCCTATTTATTCGTTCAATTGAGCTAGTATGTCTAAAACTATTGTGAAAACTATTATTCATGTCGAACTTAGTATTGTTCTTGAATATTGTGAAAGTGTCTATGCCATTTGATTCAGCTAGACTATATGGAAGTTTATAAAACTGTCCAAACCAATTGATTGGTGCAAAAATCTTAAAAACTGAGTTGAACAACCCTTAAGGTAAGGGGAGAATGTTGTTGGAAACTCCGACACATGAGTATATTATTACTGTGGTGTTATGCATAACTTAAAGTATTTTAGACTGATCATCTATAGTACTTGATTCTTTTGGGTTATTAGTTTAATATTGGTAATTCTAGTAGATGTTCAATAGTCCTTAGTGACTGCTCAGTATAAATTGTTATCTAGTCGGATACCTTGATAGCCTTTTAATTCATATATATCTGTCGATCTATATTGAAGTATTGTTCTTATTCTAAGAATTGTTGATATTCATTATTCATGATGTTATTCTAAAACTCTGAACTATCTTAGAGATGATACTTCGATATTTCAAACTTGTGTTATAAAATTCCTTATCCTTGTTGTATATTACTTGCTGGGCAATTTGTGCTCATTCTTTCTTATTTAAAACCTTTCAGTTAAGGCGGAAAAGGGAGGTGTATCTGGGAAAGACAAGGGCAAGGGCAAGGCTACCGATTATCTTGTCCCTTTTATGTTTAAATTTATTATGTTGTATTAAGACTATTTTTCAGACTATGTTTAAGCTTAAATAGGATTATGTAATAAGTCTTTATTCGATATTATTATGTAATCTATTAAGCACTGTATGTTGCGAGACTTGGGAGAATAATTATAATAAAACATTTTATATTATTATAAATTAGATCTTTCGTTGTGAATGTATGATTTTAGTTGTTATGATGTTACCATGAGAACGTGATGAACCGAATTCGAGTGACCAAGTGGCTATCAAAATTTTGGGGCGTCACATCAGTTCGCTAAAAGTTTGGGATGCGAAGTATCACATTATAAAATATAGGATGCAATGTGTAAAATGAGATAAACTTGAGGGATGCAAAGTATATTTAACTCTTATATATAATGTGACGCCGCCAAATCCGGGTATATACCACCCAATTTGAGTTGTCAAAATACATATTATAAACACAAAATTTTCTATTTATAACTATTATAATGTCGTTCAAAATATGACAATACACACACTAAGACGCTCCAAATTCGGGTATACATTGACCTATTTGGTTCACCAAAATTAATTATTACAATGCCGTGAAAATACGACAACACACATATTTTAAGTTCTCAGTACAATTATTCTGTCGTAAATTGTACGACAATATTAACACCCAAACTAAGTCCTCAATAAAATTATTGCTACACTATTTTACAACTTGATGAGGACCGCCACTAACTCGAAACATCACTACATACTCATGTTCTCCCTGCTAGTCCCAGCTACACTCTTATTTCCTTAAAGTAATTGTGAAGCAAAAAAATAAGCACAAATAACCTAGTAAAGATTATCATGACTAAGATAAATAAATTATCAATAGTCTTCAATAATAATAAATCAGATATTTAAAACATGTTGTATATGATGTTTGTTAGAGTTTGCATATTTAAATTTGATGATGAATGCGATTAATGTATATATGTACCAATGAGTTTATGTAAAGTGCTTAATAATGATTTGATTCGATGTACAAGGACTTAGATTAGAAAAGATCAAATAATGTTAAGTTGATCTTATTGAATTGATTTGATGTAAAATTGATAGGATTTTATCGTAAAGTTACTCTATCAATTTGTAATGTGAAGATGGATCACAGAGTTAACACGTGATCGTAGCACATCAGATGGATCACATAGCATTTGCAACTTATCATAAAGTTCACTGCAAATCGTGAAGTAAGCATCAGTGCGTAAAGTGAACTCATAATCGCAAAGTAAAGAAAAGCTTGTTGAGTGAAAATCGAACGTAGAGTACTTCAAGTGAAATCGCTAAAGGAATATCAAAGAGTATCTCAAGCATCGTTCAGTAAAGCGAGATTACAAAGTTAGCTTCAAAATCATAAAGCATAGTCATCAAGAAAATCATAGAGCAATCATCGCAGAAGCACAAGACGTAGGGTAAACACTACGATCCTCCAACTGTGTAGAGTAAATCAAGTCTTACAACATGACTGACATTGGAGCGTTGCTGAGTGAAGGTTCCGATGTAACAACTCGATATTTTCTATATAAATAAATAAGAAATTTTGCGTATAATTTTTTTTATTTTAAAGATGAGGATTTGTACAAGATAATGTGTATATGTATTTATGTGGTCAATAAAAATATATTTATTACATAAATGTTTACAAATAATTTATTTTAGAATTATTGATTATTATAAAGTATATTCTTATAATAATTAATTTTATAGTAGAAAGGTTTTTATTAATTATTTTCCATGAAAATATAATTATATATTATTTAAATAATATATGAAATGATTTTTAAATTATTATAATAACTATTTATTTTATTATATGAATTTATGTTAGATTAATTAAGTTAATTATTTTAACTTAATTAATAAGGTTAAATATGGAAGAATAAATCAAATATGGAATCCAAACCCTAATTTTGGATTTTTATCAAGGAATGAGAATAATAATATAATATTAATTATATTTTAATTTTTCAGTGCTATAAATATGTACTGTATGTACGTATTGATGAGGATTGGTCAATTATGGTGTATAATGTCAAAACCATAGCATTAATTTGTGTAACCCTATTTTTAAATTCAAATGGAAAATTCAAGACTGTTATAAAACCGTGTTATGTGATTAATATTAATTTTAAGGATTTGATTAGGTAAACCCTAATTAAAATTTAGAAACCCTAATTGTAAGTTAGAAACCCTAATTTCCAATTAAAACCCTAATTTCTGAAATTAGAAACCTTAAATAATAATTAGTGAATTGCCAAATGGAAATCCTAAATTGAAACTCAATTATGAGTTCGAGATTTTTATGTAACGGTGTGATATGATTTTATGATTTGTTAGGTAAAACCTAATTAACATTTTGAAATATTAATTTCTAGAATTTCTATAATTAGTAACCCTAATTAGAAATTATAAAACCTAATTACTAATTGTAAATCCTAATTGCTAAAATTAGCAAGGTTAATTATAATTAGTGACTTTAAGCCATAATGTTCATGTATAATGTAATTAGAAATGTAATTGTAGTTAATAAACTCTAAATTTCATTTTTAGGAAACTAATTTGTATTTTATTTTATTTTATTTTTTTCCCTAAATGAAATTCTAGAAAGCTAATTGTTGGAAAACCTTAGGGTCAAACCCTAAGGGTTTGCCAATTGCCCAAAATGCCATTAAATTTTCAAGCGAAAAGTGTAAGAGCCCAAATTATTAATAAATTAAATTAAATTTCCTCTATTTATTATTTTGAAATAGTAAGGGTTGATTTGATTAATATGGTTAGTTATGTGTAAAATGCGCAAATATTTCAAATAAGCAAGTGGTTATAAAATACTTATTGTTGTCAGAGAATATTCGTTTGGTCGTGGAATATTCTTTAGCATTGGGAGAATATTCGCATGCGACGACGCAAATTGTGTGGGCCCCATAACGTAAAGCTATTGGATGAAGAAAACGACAAGTATAAGTTGTTTATAAATAATTGGCGTAGTTGTGATCAGATTATCTTCGTTGGAATACCCAAAGGTTTAAAATACAAGAATACGCTGTCGTTGTTAAGAAGATACTTGCATTGCATTGCAATTATTGATTCTTACGTAAGAAGGCACTATTCAATAATTGTTACAAAGAATTACTAATCAATATTTTATTTTATTGATTCAATAATTGCTACGTTGATATTTTATATTACTTTTGTTTTAATAATTGTCACTACACAAGATCTTCCATTATCGGCTAATAATTCATATTATCCTAATAATATTATTAGATAACATTATTGACAATGTCTAGAAAGTTCTGCATCTAAGGAGAGGTTTGGTCACCTAATTGCATAGCGCCAAGAAGGAGAGATCCTTATTGAAAGCCCCTCTTTCCTGAAACTACTTGGTTGCCAAGATCTTGTGATTCTCAGTAATATTATTTGTGAATAATTAATTATTGATTTATATGATGAGGAAAATATTGATTTTATGTGGATATAGATGGAGAAAATTTTAATGTGACAATTGTTGAAAATTAATATTTTATCTTTTTTTGATAAAATAATTCATTTAAATATATTATTATATTTTAATAATATAATAATTGTTATATATTTACAATGAATGAGGGATATATGAGTATATGAGGAGAAAGAGTATTTTTGTTGCATTAAATGATTAAAACATGTTTTGTGTGTCGGTGGACCCCATTTCTTGACTGAAATTTGATTATAGCTTGTAAAATCGTCCGTTTGTGAATTTCGGTCAATTTTTGTTTGGAATTTGGAAAAGTTTTCTTCTGCAAAGTTTTAGAGAATAGAATTTCCTATGAAAAGGACATGAGGTTCAATTTTTTTTGATAAAAAGGCTATTTATTATGAATTATTGAAGTTTCAAAGTTCTGAAATAATTAATTTTTGGAAGTTTTAATTATTTATTTTATGAAAAACGTTTTTTTCATTTGTGGGCATGTGTTAAATGGTTGAAATCAGCTGGTGTGGTGTGCTAAGAAAATTAAGAAAATTATATTATTATTTTATTAAATTTTCTGCTTTGGTGTTCTAAGTAATTTCCTATAAATAGGGTGCTTAGGTTAGAATTGAAAATCACACCAGAAACTGAAATCTTCTTTCTCTTTCTCTCTCTATAATATCGAGCGTATTTTTGTGAGTATTTTAGTACTTTGAGTATTGCTATACGGTGCAAGTTCTTTCAAAGACTATATCCAAAGATTCCAAATGTAAGTACTATCCTTTTGAGGTAAGGATGTTATTTTCTTCAGTAAATGATATTATTTTTCAATATCATTATGCCAAATATTGGTTGGAACTTTTTATCAAATTTGGAACTTTTTCATGTCGGGGTTACTATTCATGAGCTACTATTCATGAGTTACTATTCACGAGTTACTATTCATAAGTTACTATTCACGAGTACTATTCACGAAGCATGATGATTTTCTTGTGGAATTTCTATCTTTTAGTGTCGGAGTTACTATTCACGTATACTACACTATTCACATATACGGCACTATTCACGAATACGACACTATTCACATAAAAATTAAATTTTCATTTTTCGTCCAAAATATCTATTATGGATAATAGCTTTGATTGTATCCATGTTTTGATCATTCTTGAATTTTACTCCACTATGATAATTTATGAGGTATTTTTGGACATGGAATAGCTGAAATACGAATCCTTAATATTTATTCTTTTGTTTCACTGGATTCATTTTCTTTAAAATATTTTTCATCATCCTCAGTCCTAAATGATGATATTACTGAATATCTTTGGCCTGTAGTGCAAAGATGAATGATTAACTGATGAATATCTTTGGCCCGTAGTGCAAAGATGAACAGGTGTTGAGATGAACATGACCAACTGATGAATATCTTTGGCCTGTAGTGCAAAGATAAATATTTAATTCTAGATATATATTGATTGATGTTACAGGGATAAAATATCGACGATGAACTTTTAAATTTGTATATAGAAGATAGTAGTTTGTATTCTCTACTTAATTCTTCTAATGAATTATTATTTCCACTGCGAAGATTGATTTAAAACTGGTTGTCTATTGTATTCTATTAGATTTTTCCCTGTTGAAGACTAAGGATAATTTGTTGTACATTATCTTAGTCATAATGTTCTTTACTGGGCTAATTGAGCTCACCCTTTTCCTTGTTGTTCTATTTTTCTTCTCAGGAGGAGAGAATGTAGCGAGTACTAGTCAGGGTGTGGAGTAATGGTTCAAGGAAGTTATTTTAGTAGTCTTTACTATTTTGTAAAATACTGTATCAATAATTGTAATGAGGACTTATTTGAGTGTGAATATTGTCTAGAAGACAATATTTGTATTTAAAATCACAGTTTATGTGTTGTCGTATTTTGCACGACAATTGTAATAATGATGTTGTAGTTGTTTCTGTACCATGTATTTGGCGACTCAGAATGGGTTGTGGTTGGACCTATTTTGGGGGCATTATAGTTGGTATCAGAGCTTAGGGATATGATCTTTGGCGGAGATCGGGGAATAGTACTAGGAGGGAAGAGACGAGTAAATCCTTCGCTAGTGTGTCCTACCTAAGCTTATTTGTTGGTTGGTCATAATATAGGGATATTATGTGATATGTTAATTTGTTAAATTAACCCTTGTTTTATGGCAGTATTTGAGAATGTTGACTGAAAATATTAACAATGGAGTGAATGAGACCGTGGAGAAAGCTCTAATCGCCAACCAAGATAATGTGATGTCAGGCGAAGAAAGAATTAGAGATATCTATATGATGAGTGAAGAATTAATAGTTGCACCCGAGGTAGTCGCAGAGGTAGCAGCTGAGAGTGAGGAAGAAGAGGAACCTGAGGAGAATTTATTAGAAGAATTTTATGATCAAAATTTAGAATTAAAAAATCGTATTCATGAGTTAGAAGAGAAGGCTGAAGAACGGCAGGCGGTCGTGGAGCAAAGAAATGCAACAATTCTAAATTGTGTTACCCGATGTGCGATGTTTGAACAGAAGCACTCTTTGGCAGAGTATAAGATATTAGAGCTGGAATCTGAGAATGCTATGATCAAAGTTCTGATGAAAGAAGAAGCAACCAAACGAATGAGAATGGAGGATGCATGGGTAAAAGCTACACGACACGTTGATATTGTAGAAAAAGACGTCCAGATCCAATAAGGCCAAAATAGATGAAATGGATTTCGCTTTTGACAAAGAATTGGGAGAATCCAACATCGAGTTCGGAATTACCCTATGCAGAGCGGTCAACCCCAATTTGATATGGATCGGAGAGTAATGATTGAAATCATGGATCAGGAATTCGACGAAGCAATGACGGGTGGAATGTACTCTATAGCAAAGTTAAGTCCAGTTGGGACGGTGGCACCAGAGGCGGATACGAACAAGTCAAAGTCAACAGTTCCTGGAAGAGCGTTTGTCGTGACTGCCCAAAACGCGAGGAACTTGAACGAAGGTATCACAGGTTAGTTAATTATAAATTTCTTGCGAAGTCTATACATTACTAGATACCGGTGCTACCCATTCATTTATCTCTCCTGCTTGTGCTCAATGTTTAAACTTGACTCCGGAGAAATTAGACTTTGACCTATCTGTGGAAACTCCGTTAGGAGAAACTTTCATCACATCCATTGTTTATAAATCTTGTTTGATCCAAGTTGGCACTATCACATTACCTGTTGATCTATCTCTTTAAAGATACTTGCTTTTGATGTGATTTTAGGGATTGATTGGTTAACTACTCATCATGCCAAATTGATTGCTTTTGTAAGGTTGTTAGTTTTCATATTCCTAAGCAACCTGTTATTCGAATTTAAGCAACCAAAACCATTGAAGTCAAACTCTTTTATATCAAGCCGTAAAATCATTCGTTTATTGAAAAACGGATGTCAAGCTTTCTTAGTCATGTTATGGACTTGAACAAAAATACGTCAGATTTGAATTATATTTCCATTGTTAGTAAATTTCCGACGTATTTCTGAAAAATTTCTGGCCTACTCCCGAGGCGTGATATTGAATTTTTATCGACTTTGAACCCTATGACAAAACCCATTTCTAAAATCTCATATCGAATGGCTCTATTGAACTTCAGAGTTAAAACCCAACTATAGAAGTTGATAACCGAGCCTCTATCCGGTGACTTCTTTTGTGGAATACAATCGCCGGACTCTTCGTAGGGGACGCCATATTCGTGCGATAGTAAACTGATAGGTGTCATTGTGATGTGCTATCCAAGGTTGGGATATGAGTCACAATTGAGAGCAACCTAAGTCGGTAATAGAAATACGTAGCTTTCTAGGCTTAGTTTGTTATTATCAGAGATTTGTGGAAGGATTTTCTTGAATCGCTATCTCGCTTAACTCACCGACTAGAAAGATACAAAATTAGGTATGTAGCGAGGAATGCGAGAAGAGTTTCCAAGATCTCAAGAAGAGACTCATTTCGGCACCTGTTTTGACAATACCATCTGGTTTGGATGGATTTGTTATCTACAACGATGCTTTAGGCAAAGGGTTAGTGTAAGACCCCGAATTTTATGAAATAAAAGTATTCAATTTTTCTATTCAGTAAATGGTTAAATTGATAAAAGTTAAAGTTAAGGGTGATATATGAAATTTTTTTCAAAATACGCAAGTGGGGTATAAAGTATTCATTATTGCTGGGAATATTCGTTTGGTCGTGGAATATTCTTTCTCGTCGGAGAATATTCGTATTTACGACATAGCAATTATTTCAGGGCCCATAATGTAATAACCGCTTGGATGAAGAAAACGACAAAATTAAGTTTTATAAATAACGACGTAATCGCTACTGCTAACACCGCTGAATACCCGGTTGGTAAAATAAAGTAATACGCTATTGTTGCACACAAGAAGCACACCAGATTACACACAAGATTTTGAATTATTGATTCTTACGTAAGAAGGCACTACTCAATAATTGTTACAGAATTATCTGCTCAATATTTTATTTTATTGATTCAATAATTGATGCGTTGATATTTTATATTATCATTGTTCAATAATTGTCACCGCACAAGATTTCCATTATCGCATCAATAATTCATATTATTTGAATAATATTATTAGATAACATTATTGGCAATGTCTAGAAAGTTCACAAGGAGAGGTTTGGTCACCTAATTGCGCCGCCAAGAAGGAGAAATTCTTATCGAAAGCCCCTCTTCCGGAACTACTCGTCATTATAAATGTGATTCTCAGTAATATTATTTGTGAATAATTAATTATTGATTCATATGATAAGAAAATATTTATTTGATGTGGATATAAATGATGGATTTATTTATGTGGTTATAAGTGAAGGAATTAATGATGAGGTGTTTTATCAAGATTTGTTTAAATGGAGAACAAAATATGGGATTTTCGTAAAAATTAGTTTATTCCTTGATTTTGTAAAATCCATAACTCTTTGTGTATAATGAGTTAAGAGATGAGCCATATATCAAAAGAAAGCCCTAGAAGTAAGCTAATCAGAGAAATTTGAATCACCCAAAAATTCTTTGTAGATATTTCGTGGTGAAATTTTGAATGAAATCGTCCAAGGACTAATAGTCCAAAAATCGTTGTTCTTCAAATTTATATTATGTGAGTTATAAATTTTGATCCGACTGCTGATCGTTGTAATTTTTGGATATGTTATACATATATAAGTTGAGTATATGTTCACAAATTTTGAACCGTTAAAATGAACGAATGATTTGTTATGAATTTTAAGAGGTGAATGATTCAAAATTAGGTTTATAATTGATTTTGGTGGAAAATTCTAGAATTGAGTGGGCCCCACTCTTGGTTGTTGGAGAAGATGGCTGATTTTTTGGTGGGTGGAATAGTAGCAGTAAAGCCATCGTGTTCAGGTCAAGTCTGCTTTCGCTTGCTAACATTTTCCTATAAATAGAGGGCTAAGTTAGAATTGAAAATCACACCGTAATTCATAAGTTTTCTCTTTTTCTCTAGATTATCGAGTGTATTTTGTGAGTATTTAGATACTTGGTGAGTTGATTTCATCAAGCACAAGTTTCATTCAAAGATCACTTCCGACCTTTCCTTCCGGCAAATCGATTCTTTGAGGTAAGGGATAGTAAGGATATTATTTTTTTTCAGAATGATATTATTTCTTCAATATCATTATCGTCAAATGTCGATCCAAGTTTTTATCAAATTTGGAACTTTTTCATGCTCGGGTTACTTATTCATGAGTTACTATTCACGAAGTTACTATTCATGAGTTACTATTCACAAGTTACTATTCACAAGTACTATTCATGAAGCGTGAAAATGTTTTTTTTTGTGGAATTTCTATCTTTTGGTGCTCTGAGTTACTATTCACGATATGGTACTATTCATGTATACTTGATTATTCACGATACTCAAGACTATTTATGTATGTGGCATTATTTACGATATGACATTATTTACGATACTTGCTGATTACGTATTTAATACGGAGTACTATTCACGAAGTTACTATTCACGAGTTACTATTCACGAAGTTACTATTCATGAGTTACTATTCACGAGTTACTATTCACGGTACTATTCACTTAAAAAAAATTGGTTTCTTTTTCCTCACCAAATTATCGTTGATTTATGATTGTTGCTCTTGAAAATAAATGCAAATTGTTGATCATATTGTTTTTATTATCATATATAACATTTTTATAACCCCGATGTTGAATTTCTTTTCACTCGAGTGTAAAGATGGGTAGATTATCGGTATGATCGCGACTATGGGTTCTCTTTTGGCCAAGAAAGCAAAGTTGAATTGTTAACTCGTATGATCATGACCATCAATTTACAATTGAATATCTTTAACTTTGGTGCAAAGGTGAATCGATCAACATGGTTATAATTATTGTTTATATAAATTCTCAAATGATTATATATTTTTGAGATATTAATGTCTTTGGCTCAGTAGTGCAAAAAGATGGCTTGTTAATGAATATCTTAGCCTGTAGTGCAAAGATGAATTATTGATGAATATCTTTGGCTCGTAATGCAAAGATGACCTGTTGTTGAATATCTTTAGCCTGTAGTGTAAAGATGAACTGTTGATGAATATCTTTGGCCCGTGGTGCAAAGATGAATTTATTAGTATGATTATGAACAGAACTGTGATTTGGTATAACCATGATATTTGATGTTTCGTAAAGACAAAGTGATGAAAATTATCTTCGCTCGATGAGAAGAGGAATTTAGAATTACAATTATGATTATGAAGTTATTCATATAATTGTGGAAAGGAACCGCTGATTGATGTTACAGGATATAAAATATTGTTGGGTGGACTTTTAACACGGAGAAGACAATAGACTTTATAGTCTATTTGACTCTTTTAATGGATCGCTTGTTCTACCGCAACTATGGTTGAAAAGTTTTATCATCTACCATATGTTCTAAATCTCCGATTCATTACCGATGAAGACTATTGATAATTTATTTATCTTTAGTCATAATATTCTTTATCGAGCTAGTTGGCTCACCCTTTTGTTTCACAATTCCTTTCGTGTAATAAAAGTGTAAATGGGTCGAAATGGGGATAACAAGGAATAGAATCTATGGTCTATAGTTGTTGAGGTTCTCCCCTAAAGAGTATGAAAATAATTTTATTGAGGGCTTTAGTGTGTCAGATTTTATACATCATTTAATAGTTATTTTTGGTGAATTAAATAGGTGAGGCGAACCCAACTTTGGAAGGGTGTTTTGTCACTATCATACAAGATGTCTAATGACATACAAACTCGTGTTATCATAAGACATGGTTGTGCTCATCCACTTGTTGAGTATATTTACAAGCACTACCTATATAATCTTGGTGTTTGTTTGGAGTTTACCCAATTAGAGACAATGGAGATAATGATATGTCAAGAGAAGACTCACCATCGGGAAGAATACGATAGTAATCTTCTCGCTTTTCTTTGGGGGTCTATCAATCAACCAAGGATAATTCTCGCGGCCATATGATATCTACCATAACCTCAAAAGCACGGCCTCCCATGTACGAAGGTTTCTTTGAGCACTTCCCAAAGATTCTAATTTCTAAAACAGCTTTTTGACTCATACCTTTATGTAAGGTGTCATGGTGACGTGTTATCCAAGTTGGTGTCCAGAGTTACATTTGGTATATATTGGTATCCAAACTCACAAAGATATGTGTTGTTGTATTTTGCACGACAATTGTTGTAATAAAGTTGTAGTTATTTTTCGCACTCATGTATTTAACGACTCGTAATGGGTTGGATGGAATGGACCTATTTTGGGGTCGTTACATTTGGTATCGTAGCTTAGGATATGATCTCCATGTGAGATCGGGAATAGAACTAGAGGGGAGAGATGAGTAAATCCTTCGCTAAGTGTGTCCTACCTAAGCTTAATTGTTGATCACCATAATATCGAGATATTATGTGATATGTTAATTTGCTCAATTAACCTTTGTTTTGAAGTCAGATTCTAGAATGATATCCTAAATACGTGAGAGATGAGCAATGGAGAAATCATGATGACAGGGAGATGAAATCAAATGAAAACAAGGTATTCTCAACTCTTTGAAATACTGTGCACGTAAATTTCGGGACTAAATTTCATAAGGAGGGAGATTGTAAGACCCCTAATTTTATGAAATAAAAGTATTCAATTTTTCTATTCAAAGAAATGGTTAAATTGATAAAAGTTAAAGTTAAGGGTGATATATGAAATTTTTTTTTCAAAATACGCAAGGGGGTATAAAGTATTCATTATTGTTTGGGAATATTCGCTTGGTCGTGGAATATTCTTTCCGTTTGGAATATTCGCATTTACTAGCAAGCATATTTGTGGGCCCCATAATGTAATAACCGCTTTGGATGAAGAAAACGACAAAATTAAGTTTTTATAAATAACGACGTAATCGCTATCAAGTAACACCGCTTGGAATACCCTATTGGTAAAATAAAGTAATACGCGTTGTTGCACAAAGAAGAGTAGACTACCAGATTACACAGTATTTTTTTTGAATTATTGATTCTTACGTAAGAAGGCACTACTCAATAATTGTTACAAAGAATTACTGCTCAATATTTTATTTTATCGATTCAATAATTGATGCGTTGATATTTTATATTATCATTGTTCAATAATTATCACCGCATTAAAGATTTCCATTATCGATCAATAATTCATATTATTTGAATAATATTATTAGATAACATTATTGGCAATGTCTAGAAAGTTCGCACAAGGAGAGGTTTGGTCACCTAATCAAGGCTACCAAGAAGGAGAAATTTTTATCGGAAAGCCCCTCTTCCTCGAACTACCGTCATTATAAATGTGATTCTCAGTAATATTATTTGTGAATAATTAATTATTGATTCATATGATAAGAAAATATTTATTTGATGTGGATATAAATGATGGATTTATTTATGTGGTTATAAGTGAAGGAATTAATGATGAGGTGTTTTATCAAGATTTGTCTAAATGGAGAACAAAATATGGGATTTTCGTAAAAAATTAGTTTATTACTTGATTTTGTAAAATCCATAACTCTTTGTATAATGAGTTAAGAGATGAGCCATATATCAAAAGAAAGCCCTAGAAGTAAGCTAATCAGAGAAATTTGAATCACCCAAAAATTCTTTGTAGATATTTCGTGGTGAAATTTTGAATGAAATCGTCCAAGGACTAATAGTCCGAAAAATCGTTGTTCTTCAACTATATTATGTGAGTTATAAATTTTGATCCGACCGCTGGATCGTTGTAATTTTTGGATATTATACATATATAAGTTGAGTATATGTTCACAAATTTTGAACCGTTAAAATGAACGAATGATTTGTTATGAATTTTAAGAGGTGACCGATTCGAAATTAGGTTTATAATTGATTTTGGTGGAAAATTCTAGAATTGAGTGGGCCCCACTTTTGGTTGTTGGAGAAGATGGCTGATTTTTGGTGGGTGGAATAGTAGCGTAAAGCCATCAAAGTTACAGTCAAGTCTCGCTTTTGCGGCTAAACATTTTCCTATAAATAGAGGGCTAAGTTGGAATTGAAAATCACACCGTAATTCATAAGTTTTCTCTTTTCTCTCTCTAGATTATCGAGTGTATTTTGTGAGTATTTAGATACTTGGTGAGTTGTCATTCTCAAGACAAGTTTCATTCAAAGATCACTTCCGACCTTCCTTCCGGGCAATCGATTCTTCGAGGTAAGGGATAGTAAGGATATTATTTTTTCAGAATGATATTATTTCTTCAATATCATTATCTCAAATGTCGATCCAAGTTTTTATCAAATTTGGAACTTTTTCATGCTCTGGGTTACTATTCATGAGTTACTATTCACGAAGTTACTATTCATGAGTTACTATTCACAAGTTACTATTCACAAGTACTATTCATGAAGCGTGAAAATGTTTTTTTTTGTGGAATTTCTATCTTTTGGTGTGAAAGTTACTATTCACGATATGGTACTATTCATGATACTAAGATTATTCACGATACTGAAGACTATTTATGTATGTGGCATTATTTACGATATGACATTATTTACGATACTGTACTACGATTTATACGAGTAATTCACGAAGTACTATTCACGAGTTACTATTCACGAAGTTACTATTCATGAGTTACTATTCACGAAAGTTACTATTCACTTCGTACTATTCACGAAAAAAAATTGGTTTCTTTTTCCACCAAATTATCGTTGATTTATGATTGTTGCTCTTGAAAATAAATGCGCTTGTTGATCATATTGTTTTTATTATCATATATAACATTTTTATAACCCCGATGTTGAATTTCTTTTCACTGAGTGTAAAGATGGGTAGATTATTGGTACGATCGTGACTATGGGTTCTCTTTGGCCAAGAGTAAAGTTGAATTGTTAATCGGTATGATCATGACCATTGAATTTACAATTGAATATCTTTAACTTTGGTGCAAAGGTGAATCGATCAACATGGTTATAATTATTGTTTATATAAATTCAAATGATTATATATTTCTTTGAGATATTAATGTCTTCGCTCAGAAGTGCAAAGATGGTTTGTTAATGAATATCTTAGCCTCAGTAGTGCAAAGATGAATTATTGATGAATATCTTCGCTCAGAATGCAAAGATGACTCGTTGTTGAATATCTTTAGCCTTCGTAGTGTAAAAGATGAATCTGTTGATGAATATCTTTGGCCCGTGGTGCAAAGATGAATTTATTAGTATGATTATGAATGTGAACTCGTGATTTGGTATAACCATGATATTTGATGTTTCGTAAAGACAAAGTGATGAAAATTATCTTCGCCTTGATACTGAAGAGGAATTTAGAATTACAATTATGATTATGAAGTTATTCATATAATTGTGGAAAGGAACTGCTGATTGATGTTACAGGATAAAATATTGTCGGTGGACTTTTAACGTGGAGAAGACAATAGACTTTATAGTCTATTCGACTCTTTTAATGGATCGCTTCGTTCACCGCAACTATGGTTGAAAAGTTTTATCATCTACCATATGTTCTAAATCTCTCGATTCATTACCGATGAAGACTATTGATAATTTATTTATCTTTAGTCATAATATTCTTTATCGAGCTAGTTGTGCTCACCCTTTGTTTCACAATTCCTTTCAAGTAATAAAAGTGTAGCCGGGTCGAGCGGGATAACAAGGGAATAGAATCTGTGGTCTATAGTTGTTGAGGTTCTCCCTAAAGAGTATGAAAATAATTTTATTGAGGGCTTTAGTGTGTCAGATTTTATACATCATTTAATAGTTATTTTTGGTGAATTAAATAGGTGAGGCGAACCCAACTTTGGAAGGGTGTTTTGTCACTATCATACAAGATGTCTAATGACATACAAACTCGTGTTATCATAAGACATGGTCAGGCTCATCCACTTGTTGAGTATATTTACAAGCACTACCTATATAATCTTGGTGTTTGTTTGGAGTATAATACCCAATTAGAGACAATGGAGATAATGATATGTCAAGAGAAGACTCACCATCGGGAAGAATACGATAGTAATCTTCTCGCTTTTCTTTGGGGTCTATCGGGTCAACCAAGGATAATTCTCGCGGCCATATGATATCTACCATAACCTCAAAGCACGGCCTTCCATGTACGAAGGTTTCTTTTCGAGCACTTCCCAAAGATTCTAATTTCTAAAACAGCTTTTGATCTGTACTTTTATGTAAGGTGTCATGGTGACGTGTTATCCAAGTTGGTGTCCAGAGTTACATTTGGTATATATTGGTATCCAAACTCACAAAGATATGTGTTGTTGTATTTTGCACGACAATTGTTGTAATAAAGTTGTAGTTATTTCGTACCATGTATTTAACGACTCGTAATAGGTTGGATGGAATGGACCTATTTTGGGGTCGTTAGCTTAGGATGTGTTCTCATGCAACGTGGAAATTCATAGCCTATACGCATGACAACTTAAAGAATATGAGAGGAATTATCCTATTCATGATCTAGAGTTGGCGCAATGCTTTTATGCGCTTAAAGATCCGGAGGCACTATCTATATGGGGAGAAAGTGGAGATATATTCGCACCATAAAAGCCTCAAATATTTCTTCACCCAAAAAGAAACTCAACACGCGCAAGAACGACGTTAGCTCGAGCCGCTGAAAGATTACGACCACACTATTCAATACCATCCTCGAAAAGCTTAACGGGTAGCCGACGCGCCGAGTAGAAGATCATATGCGTGAACGAAAAGGTGCGATGATGTCAAGTATACGCATAGAACCAACTTTAATCGATAAAGTTAAAGTTGCTCAAGTCACAGACCCGGAACTGATGCGTATGAAGAAGAAAGTACAAGAAGGTATTATTCCTGAGGCAAGAATCGATGAAGAAGGAATACTTCGAGTCCACTCCAGACTTTGTGTTCCTAACGATTCTGATTTGAAGTATAAGATCATAATGGAGGCACATAATACACCATTTACAATCCATCCTGGAAGTACCAAAATGTATCGTGATCTTCGACATACATTTTGGTGGAATAAAATGAAGAGAGAGATTGCAAAGTTTATCTCGAGGTGTTTAACTTGTCAACGTGTAAAGGCGGAGCATCAAGTACCTAACGATCCATTGCAACCACTTGGGATTCTGAAATGGAAGTGGGAACACATTACCATGGATTTCGTTACGGGTCTTCCCATGGTTTCTCAAGGCATAAATGCTATTTGGATTATTGTTGATAGATTAACTAAGTCTGCTCATTTCTTGCCGATACGGGAGACTTATTCCCTTGAACGTCTTGCTAGTATGTACGTGAATGAGATTGTAAGGTTGCATGGCATGCCATTATCTATAGTTTCAGATCGTGACCCAAGATTCACTTCTAGATTTTGGGTTAGCTTGCAAAAAGCTATGCGCATGGATTTACGGTTCAGTTCGGTATAACATCCTCAAACGGACGGGCAATCAGAGAGGACTATTCAAACTCTTGAAGATCTATTAAGACTTTGTGTCCTCGATTTCAAAGGGAGTTGGGATAAGTACCTACCATTGGTGGAATTCTCCTACAACAACAAAGCTATCGTGAAAGTATAGGTGTGGCTCCATTTGAAGCATCAGATGGACGAAAGTGTTGCTTTCAAAGATGTTGGGATGAGGTAGGAGAAGCAACGTTGTTGGGACCAGAGTTGGTACGAATGACTACAGAGAAGATCCAAATGATTCGACAACGTATACAAACGACACAAGATCGACAAAAGAATTATGCGGATCTTCATCGAAAGGACGTGGAATTTAGTATTGGGGATCATGTATTGTTGCGTGTGGCTCCATGGAAGGGAGTTACAAGATTTGGGAAGAGAGGAAAGCTCAATCCACGATTTATTGGTCCATTTCAGATTCTTGATCGAGTAGGAAATGTGGCCTATAGACTTCTGCGTTACCTCCAAGTATGTCTCGTGTTCATAATGTTTTTCATATATCCGTGCTTCAGAATATGTGAAAGACCCAAACCACGCTATTGAGTTAGAACCGCATTTGAGATAGCCGAAGACTTAATGTATGAAGAGGTACCTGTCAAGATCTTGGATAGGAAAGAGCATGTTCTGTGCATGAAGGTCATACCACAAGTTAAAGTTTTGTGGAGAAACCATGCTATTGAGGAAATGACCTGGGAGTTGAAAACGAAAATGAAAGCGAGGTATCCTCATCTTTTCAAACACTGTGTATCGTCACGCCAATTTTGAGGACAAAATTTCATAAGGAGGGGAGGTTGTAAGACCCCAAATTATTAATAAATGAAATTAAATTTCCTCTATTTATTATTTTGAAATAGTAAGGGTTGATTTGATTAATGTGGCTAGTTATGGGTAAAATTCGCAAATATTTCAAATAAGCAAGTGGTTATAAAATTCTCATTGTTGTCGGAGAATATTCGTTTGGTCGTGGAATATTCTTGCTGTCGGAGAATATTCGTATGATGACGCAGCCTTGTGTGGGCCCCATAACGAAAAGCTATTGGATGTAGAAAACGACAAGTATAAGTTGTTTATAAATAACAACGCAGTTGTTACCGTTAATACTATTGGAATACCCGATGGTTAAAATATAGTAATACGCGTTGTTGCACAGTAGCACACGGTATTGCACCAATTATTGATTCTTACGTAAGAAGGCACTACTCAATAATTGTTGCAGTAATTACTACTCAATATTTTATTTTATTGATTCAATAATTGCTACGTTGATATTTTATATTACTGTTGTTTTAATAATTGTCACTACACAGTATCTTCCATTATCGAAGCAATAATTCATATTATCTGAATAATATTATTAGATAACATTATTGGCAATGTCTAGAAAGTTCTATCTAAGGAGAGGTTTGGTCACCTAATCATGCGCCAAGAAGGAGAGATCCTTATTGAAAGCCACCTCTTTCCTAGAACTACCGTCAGCTAATAATCTGATTCTCAGAATATTATTTGTGAATAATTAATTATTGATTTATATGATGAGAAAAATATTAATTTTATGTGGATATAGATGGAGAAAATTTTAATGTGACAATTGTTGAAAATTAATATTTTATCTTTTTTTGATAAAATAATTCATTTAAATATATTATTATATTTTAATAATATAATAATTGTTATATATTTACAATGAATGAGGGATATATGAGTATATGAGGAGAAAGAGTATTTTTGTTGCATTAAATGATTAAAACATTTTTGTGTGTTTGCGGGACCCCATTTTTTGACCGAAATTTGATTATAGCTTGTAAAATCGTCTGTTTGTGAATTTCTACAATTTCGCTTGGAATTTGGAAAAGTTTTCTTCTGTAAAGTTGTAGAGAATGGAATTTCCTATGAAAAGGACACAAGGTTCAAATTTTTCTGATAAAAGGGCTATTTATTATGAATTATTAAAGTTTCGAAGTTCCGAAATAATTGATTTTTGGAAGTTTTAATTATTTATTTTATGAAAAACATTTTTTTCATTTGTGGGCATGTGTTAAATGGTTGAAATCAGCTGGTGTGGTGTGCTAAGGAAATTAAGAAAATTATATTATTATTTTATTAAATTTTCTACTTTGGTGTTCTAAGCAATTTCCTATAAATAGGGTGCTTAGGTTAGAATTGAAAATCACACCAGAAATTGAAATCTTCTTTCTCTTTCTCTCTCTATAATATCGAGCGTATTTTTGTGAGTATTTTAGTATTTTGAGTATTGCTATACGGTGCAAGTTCTTTCAGCACTATATCCAGTATTCCAGTTAGAAGTACTATCCTTTTGAGGTAAGGGATGTTATTTTCTTCGTAAATGATATTTTTTTTTCAATATCATTATGCCGAAATATTGGTTGGAACTTTTTATCAAATTTGGAACTTTTTCATGTCGGGGTTACTATTCATGAGTTACTATTCATGAGTTACTATTTACGAGTTACTATTCACGAATACTATTCACGAAGCATGATGATTTTCTTGTGGAATTTCTATCTTTTAGTGTCGGAGTTACTATTCACGTATACGATACTATTCACATATACGACACTATTCACGAATACGACACTATTCACAGAAAAATTAAATTTTCTTTTTTCGTCCAAAATATCTATTATGGATACTAGCTTTGATTGTATCTATGTTTTGATCATTCTTGAATTTTACTCCACTATGATTATTTATGAGGTATTTTTGGACATGGAATAGCTGAAATACGAATCCTTAATATTTATTCTTTTATTTCACTGGATTCATTTTCTTTAAAATATTTTTCATCATCCTCAGTCCTAAATGATGATATTACTGAATATCTTTGGCCTGTAGTGCAAAGATGAATGATTAACTGATGAATATCTTTGGTCCGTAGTGCAAAGATGAACAGGTGTTGAGATGAACATGACCAACTGATGAATATCTTTGGCTTGTAGTGCAAAGATAAATATTTAATTCCAGATATATATTGATTGATGTTACAAGGATAAAATATCGACGATGAACTTTTAAATTCATATATAGAAGATAGTAGTTTGCATTCTCTACTTAATTCTTCTAATGAATTATTATTTCTGATGCGAAGATTGATTTAAAATTGGTTGTCTATTGTATTCTATTAGATTTTTCCCAGTTGAAGACTAAGGATAATTTGTTGTACATTATCTTAGTCATAATGTTCTTTACTGGGCTAGTTGAGCTCACCCTTTTTCTTATTGTTCCATTTTTCTTCTCAGGAGGCGAGAATGTAGCGAGTACTAGTCGGGGTGTGGAGTAATGGTTCAAGGCAGTTGTCTTAGTAGTCCTCACTATTTTGTAAAATAGTGTATCAATAATTGTAATGAGGGCTTATTTGAGTGTGAATATTGTCTAGAAGACAATATTTGTATTTAAAATCACAGTTTATGTGTTGTCGTATTTTGCACGACAATTGTAATAATGAAGTTGTAGTTGTTTCTGTACCATGTATTTGGCGACTCAGAATGGGTTGTGGTTGGACCTATTTTGGGGGCGTTATAAAAAGGCAAAAATGCCCCTCTTGGATAATTGAAGATAACTTGTGTATCTAGCAATAATTGAGTTGGTGAGCTAACCTTGACTTTTTATTGACTTTAAATGACAGCAATCAACCACTCAACCAGCCATTACATTGCATCTAGCCTTGTATATATAGATTGAGAGAGAGAGAGAAAGTCACATGGTAGCCTCATTTTGTACAAACACTCAACCAAAATCCTCTCAAGCTCAAACCTCTGAAATTTTTTGCTAGATCAGTCCCCAAGACCAGCCCGACTAACATCTATATCAAATCAGAACCCTAAGATCGGAGATTGATCATCAAGGTATAAATCCTAACTTGAAAAATATGTCCATTGATCCCATGTTAGATGTTATTTTTTTGTGTTAAATATGTTGTATGTAGTGTATAAAGATGATCTGGGTTGCTAGATGTTAGATCCATAACATCTAGAGGCTCGGATTAGGTGTTTTTAAAAATCTGGGAAAATTTTTTATGTTGACTGACAACCAAATGTCAGGCCCTGTAGATCTCTGGATGTTAATGATTTTTGTATTTTTAATGTTTGAACATGTAGTGTGCTACGAGATCTGTGATCTAGAACTTGTGGCAGGACCAAATCATGCTTAGAAAGTTAGTTAATCTTGGACAAACACCGCTGAATCGACATCGACCAAGCCGGATCTCTGGTAACCCGTAACTTGCCCGTAAATCTCCGACAAGAAGTTCATGGGCCCAAATCTTTAATGTTTTTGTTATTTGGATTCTGTTGTTGTAACAAGTTTTTTGTTTGTTGTTTAGGCTATATATTTAAGCTTATAGATCATCTAAATGATTAATAGGATTCATGTAGTGTACGGTCAAACCATGTAAGAAGATCACGATTTCTGTTTTCTGGGTAACCTAGAAAACGTATGATCGTGATTTCTGACATGGGTTGACCGGTTAATATCTGGCGATTTAGTTGTTGTTATGGTGATTATATGTGATCTATCTCTTGCTTGACATATTGGCTACAGATTTCAAAGCTTAGATAACAAAACCACTACACAAGAAACAAGTTGTGGAAGCCCAAAAGTGATTAGGTCGAATCGTTTCTTCATTTCGGGTAACCTGTAAATGAAGAAATGACTCCGCGCCTACTTTGTGGGCCTAGATCTCTCTGGTTATGTGATGAATGATCATGTTTGTTATTGGATCTTGTAGTCTTGCATCAGCACTACACGATCTGGTAAACAACATGTCCAGAAACATTTTGTGTTAAGAATTAAGTATGGTCAAACATAGCATCCTAGACACTGACATGGTGATCTGGGTTTGCATGAAGAACATGAAGAACACCTACAGCGGCGGTTCTGTCGCTATAGGTGGTCTTTAGCGATAGTTTCTATATAAAAATCATATTTTTATTAAATAATTATAGAAAATTAGTTTTTAATTATTAAAAATCCAAAATAAATTATTAAAAATTATTTTAAATTCTAAAAATTAGTTTTTAATTATTTTAAGTATATTTCATAAATATTTAATATTTTTGAAATATTATTGGTATTTAATTTATTTAATTATAATATTAAATAAATTAGTTAAAAATGATTTTAATACTTAAAAAATCATTTAAAATTATATTATGATATAAGAAAAATATTTTAATTTATTTTAATGACTTTTAATATTTTGTGATAATTTTCATTAATAAATTTAATATTAATGATAATTAAATTATTTACTAAATGAATTAAATAATTAATTAAAATGATTTTATTACATTAAAAATCATTTTAAATAATAATAAGGTATTTAAAAATATTTTAAGTTATAAAATATAACTTTCAATATTTAAAGGTAAATTTCATTAATTAACTATTATTAATGATATTAAAGTTATTAAATTAGTTTGAAAATGATTTTAATATTATAAAATCAGTTTAAATAAAAATAAAGTGTTTAAAGATATTTTAAGCTATAAAATATAACTTTTAATATTTAAAGGATAATTTCATTAATAATTTAATATTAATGATTATTAACTTAGTATTAATGATATTAAATGTATTTAATAATTATATTAAATAAATAGTTTAAAAATGGTTTTATTAATTTAAAAATCATTTAAAAGGATATAAATGAATTAAAAATATTTTAAGTAATAATTAAGGACTTTTAATATTTTTATAAATAGTACATTAATATTTAAATATTAATGGTAATTATTTAAAATGATTTTAATTGTTTTAAAAATCATTTAAGGGTAATATTAATACTTTAAAAGTATTTTAAGTTATTATAAATAACTTTAACATTTTGGAAATAATTTCATTAATAGTTTAATATTATTTAAATATTAATGATAATAGAATTGTTTAATATTTAAATCATTTAATAATGACTCTGGTGTTTGAAAATTCATGATGAATTATAATAAATGTTTAAAAATTATTATAAGTCATTTAAAAATAATATGTCTGATATTTACAGTTATGGAGTTACAGATTAGAGTCTTAGACTCGATAATTACCCGATAAAGCTGTCGGTACACCGATATGTTTCAGAAATTGATCTGGACTTAGATAAGTTGACTTGATAAGTGTTTATTTGTGATTCAATGAATGTTAAACCTATATGCCAATGTGATTGGGTTATGTGCTGACTGCAATAAGCAGTACTATGTGTTGCGATATGTTATTCTAATCAGTAAAATGATCTTATTACTGATAGGTTGTTATACAAAAGATAAAACTATGTTACAAATTGTAAGCAGCGCATCAGACAAGTATCTTACCTTTGCATTTTCTTTATGCAATGGACAAGAGTAAGAATGTTTCAGAATTATATTATTACTGTACAAATTATTAACCCTATTGTTATATATATTATATACACTCATTGATTATCAACATGTTAGTATATGGTAATTCAGATATATATTTTGTTCGTTAGTTTCTATAAATGGTTATACAAGTGTCCCCACTTAGATAATCATTGAATTTAATCACATGTTGATACACCTTTGTTAATTACCCGTATATATATATGTTGAATTATAGATTATTGTTGAATAAGATAAAACCTTTTTGTATCCAACTGAATTGTTTTGGTTCGGATTCACGACTAAATATGAACATTCCGAACATGGGAAAACTTTTATGCGCCTAAGGCGAACAGAGTGAACGATACCCTCATTCTTGCATGTAGTATTTATCAATGCAGGGCAAAACAGGCTGATCACCCCCCGTGCCCGTAAGTTATGACGGTTTGTAGATGAAGTTCTGTTTAAACCTATTCAAAAATTTAAAACAATGTTCATAGCATGTCACCTAAACCCTATTTATAGTCAGTACGTAATTTCAAAAATTTGGTATAGAATTTATGTAAAGTCCCCAAACTCAGGTACTTGAAACCCGAACTCGGTGCTTCACAATACCATTTATATGAGCGGAATAATACTACTAATAATAACAATAATATAAATATCAAACTTATCTTACATTTATCAAAGTCTAATCCCAATTACACATTCTTTACTATAATTCTTTACATGATATATAATACATATCATTGTCTATATATTGTCTAACTATTTCAAAAGATACCATTAAACATGTTCTGTTTGCTTTCCTTTTCACTTGTTCTTGTCTGAACCTTCGAGTTATTCATGCCTAGCTAAAAATATTTAAATTTAAGTAAGGATGAGCATTTGAGTGAAAGATCTCATATCACACTACAATATCCAACACTTAAAACATTAAATCAATAAACACACGAGATCTAGAAGGTCTGACATTCGGGTCTCTCTCCAATTCTATATATACTAGTCTTGGATGCATGTATGGCTGGTAATGGACTAATTTGCTGGAGATTTAGTCAATTGAGAAGTCAAGGTTAGCTCACCAACTCAATTATTGCTTGATATACATGTTATTTCAAATAATGCAAGAGGGGTATTTTGGTCATTTTTCATGGAATTTTAATGACATTCTTGTAATCTTCACAAACCCTTAGGGTTTGACCCTTAGGGTTTAACCTTAAGATTTAGGAAAAAATGAATTTCTAGGTTTTCATTTAGGGTTTAAATTAAACTAAAAATAAAATTAATTTCTAAAAATAGAAATTTAGGGTTTGTTAATTAGTTAGGTAGTCTAATTAAATATATAAGAACATTAGGGTTTAAAATCACTAATTATAATAAACCTTGCTAATTAATTAATTAGGGTTTACGATTTTGATAATTTGGGTTACTAAATTATAATTAGGGTTTCTAATTACCAAATTAGGGTTTCTAGATATTAGGGTTTTAAATTAATAATTAGGTTTTTCATAATTAGTAATAAAACTTACTATACATGATATTAATCACATTAACGCAATTTCTGACTGATCATAAACTCTAGTTTAGGTTTCAAATTAGGGTTTCAAATTTCAGAAATTAGGGTTTTAATTTATAATTATGATTTTCCATAATTACAAGGCTTTACTTAAAATTACAAATCGTATAACACATAACATAGGTGTTCTTCATGTTTTTGAGCATTCATAAGGTAGTTTCGACTTGCCTTCTTTGACGAAGTGTAAATCAGTTTGTTTTGTGTTTCTGGGAATGATAATGGTTGGGTGTTGTAGTACTAATACAATACTACATGATCCAACCATAAACATGGCCAACAAGCATAACAAAAGTGAAATCTAGAGCCTTGAACAAGCTGTCAGAGCTGTTCTTCATTTTATGGGTTACCCAGATATGAAGAACAGTTCGACTGCTCATATTTGGGCCTCCACAACTTGCAATCCGTGTATTTGTTTAGTGATCTAAGAATTTCAGATCGTAGCCAACATCTAAGAGTACAGACCTATTACATCAAACCAACATAACAACAATAAAATCGTTAGATCAAACTCGGTCAAATCATGTCAGAAGTCACAATTTAAGTTTTATGGGTTACCCAGAAAACTCATTTCGTGAACTTTTGGCTTGGTTTGACCATCCACTGCAAGCAACCTGTTAATGGTTTATGTGTTATAAGAGCACGAATAAGTAGTCTATATACCATATTATGATTCGATTACAACAACAAAAACAGAACAACAAACGTCAGCAAGATTAGAGACGTCAAGGGTCTTTTCAGACCGTTCTGGACAAGATATGGGTTACCCATATTTTTTCCAGTCATGGTCGGTCAACGACCTTTGACCAATAATATCTTGCAATTCTTTCAAGCTATGACCTTGATTCCATTTCCATTGGAAAGATCTCATATCACACTACAATATCAAACACTTAAAACACTAAATCAATAAACACACTGAGATCTAGAAGGTCTGACATTCGGTTGTCAGACCACAAAATAATTTTTCCCAGATTTTGTAAATCTTCAAATCCGATCCTCTAGATGTTATGGATCTAACATCTAGCAACCTTGATCATCATTATACACTACTAACAACATATTTTAACACTAAATCATTACATTTAACATACCAAACATGATCAGATTCTAGGTTAGGGTTTTATACCTCTTGGGATAAATTTTGATTTATGGCTTTCTTATTTGTTATGGATGTTAGTGGGGCTCGGTTTTGTGACTGAAATATCTTAGAATTTCGTAGGTTTTAGAGGGAGAAACTCAATGATGAGAGTTGGTACAAAATTAGGCTACCAAATGAATTTTTCTCTCTCCAATTCTATATATACTAGTCTTGGATGCATGTATGGCTGATAATGGACTAATTTGCTGGAGATTTAGTCAATTGAGAAGTCAAGGTTAGCTCACCAACTCAATTATTGCTAGATATACAAGTTATCTCAAATAATGCAAGAGGGGTATTTTGGTTATTTTACTTGGAATTTTAATGGCATTCTTGTAATCTTGACAAACCCTTTGAGTTTGACCCTTAGGGTTTAACCTTAAGGTTTAACACAAAATGAATTTCTAGGTTTTCATTTAGGATTTAAATTAAACTAAAAAGAAAATTAATTTCTAAAAATAGAAATTTAGGGTTTGTTAATTAGTTAGGTTGTCTAATTAAATTATACAGGAACATTAGGGTTTAAAATCACTAATTATAATAAACCTTGCTAATTAAACAATTAGGGTTTATAATTTTGATAATTAGGGTTACCAAATTATAATTAGGGTTTCTAGGTATTAGGGTTTTAAATTACTAATTAGGTTTTAAATTAGCATAAAACCTTAGGTTTTCCATTAATTAGCATAAAACCTACTTTATATTTCAAATTAGATATTAATTAGGTTTTACATTAACACAATTTTTAATCGATTTTCAAACTCAATTTAGATTTCAAATTAGAGTTTCTTCTTTCAAAAATTAGGTATACATCACCCATTCATTCATAAGAAGTTTCGACTTGTTGTCAATACATGGTACATGTAAAATGAACTACAACTTTATTATTACAACAAGAAATCGTGAGTTTAAATACAAATATTATCTTCTCCGCAATAAGAAACGATTTATACCTCAAATAAATCCTCATCACATTTATCGATACATTATTTTACAAAATGGTATACATCAGGACTACTAAACAATCCTTTTTAAAACCTTCATTCCATACCCCAAATATTATCTTCTGCATATATTCTCAAATAAATCCTCATCACATTTATTGATACATTATTTTACAAAAGGAAAAGGGTGAGCTCAAAACCTAGCATTCAAGAAGAATATTATCGACTCAAGATAATATAACAACAAATTATCGTTAGCTCTTCAACAGGAAAAATATACAACAAATTATAATTAGATAAAAAAGTTTGCATCAATATTCGCAATGGAAATAATAATTCATGTAAGAGTTACGAGAGAATGAAATCTACTATAATCTATGAATTTAATAAATTCATCATCAAAATTTTATCCTCGTAACATCAATCAATATTCATCTCAAATCAAACATTCATCTTTGCACTATGTGCCAAAGATATTCATCACCAATATGTTCATCTCAACACTGCTCATCTTTGCACTACAGCCAAAGATATTCATCACTTGGTCATGTTCATTTAAACACTGCTCATCTTTGCACTACAGCCAAAGATATTCTTCAGAAATCATTCATCTTTGCACTACAGCCAAAGATATTCAATAATATCATCATTTAAGACCGAGGATGATGAAAATATTTTAAAGAACGAATCCAAAGGAAACAAAATGACAAGGATTAAGGATTAAGGATTCGTATTTTGTTTTATCCATGTCCAACAATACCTCAAAAATAATCATAGTGGTGTAAAATTCAAGAATGATCAAAACACGGATACAATCAAAGCTAGTATCCGTAATAGATATTTTGACGAAAAGAAGAAATTTTATTTTTCGATGAATAGTGCCAGATATCGTGAATAGTGCCGAGACACGTGAATAAAAGTCAGATACGTGAATAGTGCCGATATACGTGAATAGTAACTCCGACACCAAAAGATAGAAATTCCACAAAAAAACATTTTCACGCTTCATTTAATAGTACTTTGAATAGTAACTCGTGAATAAGAACTCAACTCGAATAGTAACTCGTGAATAAGAACTCATGAATAGTAACCCCGATATGAAAAAGTTCCAAATTTGATAAAAAGTTCCAACCAATATTTCAAAGATAATGATATCAAGAAATAATATCATCCGAAAAGAAAATAACATCCCTTACCTCAAAGAATCAAGATTTCTAAGGAAAGGCTCAAAGTGATGTCAATGAAACTTGTACTAAAATAAAGAACTCTCAAAGTATCTAAATACTCACAAAATACGCCAATAATATAGAGAGAGAGAGAGAAAAAACTTTGTTTCGTGTGTGATTTTCAATTCTAACTTAGCCTCTATTTATAGAAAAATGTTAGCCTACCAAGCGCATTTGACCCGCTACACCGATGGCTTTACTCGCTACTATTGCCACCCACCACATTTGAAATAAAATTCAGCACATTTCTTCACCAACCACAAGTGGGGCCCACTCAATTCTAGAATTTTCCACCAAAATCAATTATAAACCTAATTTTCAATCCGACACCTCTTAAAATTCACAACAAATCATTCGTGCATTTTTAATTCGCTCAAAATTTGTGGACATATACTCAACTTATGTATGTATAACATACCCAAAATTACTATTAATCCAACTATTGATTAAAAATTATAACCCCGCAATATATCTCAAAACCCCGATTTAATTTTTAATACCTCCAACTGTAAAAATACCGATAAAACACCTCAACAATAATTTCTTCATTTATAACCACATAAATAAATCCATCATTTATATCCACATAAAATAAATATTTCTTTATCATATGAATCAATAATTAATTATTCACAAATAATATTACGTAATCACAATTATGACAACCAAAGCCGCTCCTCAGAAAGAGGGGCTTCCGATAAGGATTTCTCCTCATCGCCGCCGCAATTAGGTGACCAAACCTCTCCTCGATGTAACTTTCTAGACATCGCCAATAATGCTATCTAATAATATTATTCAAATAATATGAATTATTGATCCGATAATGGAGATAATGTGCAAAGACAATTATCGAACAACAATAATATAAAATATCAACGCAAAGAATTATTAAATCAATAAATAAAATATCAAATAAGAATTCACCGTGAAAATTATTGAGTAGTGCCTTCACGTAAGGATCAATAATTCAACAATACTCGGTAATACCGCAAGCCATCAGCGCAACCACGCCAGACATCAGATTTTAACCACCGGTATTCCAACAAATTTTAATTCAGAATAACTACGCCAAGTATTTTTAACCAACTTATATTTGTCGCTTTCTTCATCCAATCGCTTCACATGGGCTCCATATGGTCATACTATCGTCATTTAATATTCCCCACAAAGATTTAATATTCCACCACCAAACGAATATTCCCCACAAAAAATGAATATTTTATAACCACTGCTTATTTTGAAATATTTATGATTTAACCCTTAACTATCCACATTAATCAAATCAACCTTACTATTTCAAAATAATAAATAAAGGAAATTCCTTTTATTTAAAAAATTTCGGTCTTACAACCTCCCTTCTTATGAAATTTCGCCCTCGAAATCGACGACGACGCACTGTGTTTTTCAAAAGATGAGGATACCTCGCTTTCATTTCCGCTTCCAATTCCTGTGTCATTTCTCTCTAAAGCATGATTCCTCCACAAAACTTTAACTTGTGGTATGACCTTTTTCATACAGTAGGACATGCTCCTTCCTATCCAAAATCTTGACAGTACCTCCTCATACGCTAAGTCTTCTACTATCTCGTCCTGCTTCTAACTCTATAACGTGGTTCGGTCTTTCACATATTTACGGCAGTACGATATGTGAAACACATTATGAACACGAGACATACTTGAGGTAATGCAAGTCTATAGGCTACATTTCCTACTTCTACCAAGAATTTGAAATGGACCAATAAATCGTGGATCGAGCTTTCCTCTCTTCCCAAATCTTGTAACTCCTTCCATGGAGCAACTCGCAACAATACATGATCCCCTACATTAAATTCCACGCCCTTTCGATGAAGATCCGCATAACTCTTTTGTCGATCTTGAGCCGCTTTGTATACGCTTGTCGAATCATTTGGATCTTTTCTAGAGTCATACGTATTAAACTCTAGTCCCAACAATGTTGCTTCACCCACCTCATCCCAACATATCGAGAACGACATTTTCGGCCCATATAATGCTTCAATGGAGCCACACCTATACTTGCCTCGATAATCATTGTCAGTAGGAGAATTCCACCAATGGTAAATACTTATCCCAACCGCCTTTGAAGTCTAGGACACAAAGTCTTAATAAATCTTCAAGAGTTTGAATAGTCCTCTCGATTGTCCGTCTGCTTGGGGATGGTATGCGCCAACTAAATCGCAAACTGCGCTCATAGCTTTTTGCAAGCTAACCCAAAATCTTGAAGTGAATCTTGGGTCACGATCCAAACTATGGATACAGTATGCCATGCAACCTCACGATCTCATTTACGCATATACTAGCAAGACGCTCGAGGGAATAAGTCTCCGTGATTTCGGCAAGAAATGAGCAGATTTGGTTAATCTATCAACAATAACCCAAATAGCATTGATGCCTTGAGAAACCGTAGAGAAGACCCGTAACGAAATCCATGGTAATGTGTTCCCACTTCCATTCCTAATCTCAAGTGGTTGCAACGACCCTTAGGTACTAGATGCTCCGCCTTTACACGCTGGCAAGTTAAACACATCGAGATAAACTTTGCAATCTCTCTCTTCATATTATTCCACCAAAATGTATGTCAAGATCACGATACATTTTAGTACTTCCAGATGGATTGCAAATGGTGTCTTGTGTGCCTCCATCATAATCTTGTACTTCAAATCGTAGTCGTTAGAACACAAAGTCTAGAGTGGACTCAAGTATTCCTTCTTCATCAATTCTCGCCCTAATAGCTCCTTCTTGTACTTTCTTCTTCATATACGATCATTCTCCTGCCTGGGCTCGAGCAACCTTAACTTTTTCTATTAAAGTCGGCTCTACGCCAGATACTTGACATCATCGCACTCGCTCGCCCTCAAGATATGATCTTCTACTCAATGCGCCACCACCACGCTCGCTTTTACCAGTGATGGTATCAATAGTGTGGTCGTAGTCTTCAATAGCTCGAGCCAACGTCACGCCAAGATGTTGAGTTCTTTTTTGAGTGAAGAAATATTTAAGGCTTTTATGATCCTCGAATATATCTCCACTTTCTCCCATATAGATAGTGCCTCCATATCTTTAATACGAAAACGATCACCGCTAACTCTAGATCACGAGTAGGATAATTCCTCTCATACTCTTTTAAGTTGTCATGAGGCATAGGCTATGACTTTCCCACGCCGCATGAGAACACATCCTAACCTTTGCCTCAAGCATCATCAGAGATAACAAATCCATCCAACCAGATGGTATTGTTAGAACAGTCTAAATAAGTCTCCTTTTAAGCTCTTGGAAACTTTTCTCGCATTCTTCGCCCAAACGAATTTTGTATCCTTCCGAAAGTTAGCCGAAGTTAATGGAGTAGCGATTCGAGAAAACCCTTCCACGAATCTCCGATAATAACCAAATTTAAGCCCAAAAGCTACGATTTCATCACCGACTTTTGGTTCCTCAACTTTGTATTGCTTCAATCTTCACGGATCAACAGATACTCCATGTTTTGACACTGATGCCCAAGAAATGCTACTTCCTCAAGCCGTAACTCGCATTTCTTCAATTTGGCATATAGTTGGTTTTCACGGGCCTTTGAGTACCAAATTTCAAATGGTGCTCATGATCTTCACGACTTTTGGAATATATAAGGATGTCATCAATAAAGACAACAACGAATCGATCCAAATATTCCTTGAATACTTGGCTCATCATATCCATGAAAGCCAGCAGGAGCATTAGTTAGTCCGAAAGACACGACTAAGAATTCATAATGCCCATACCGAAGTTCTCAAGGCGCCTTTTGAATATCCTCGCCTAATTTTCAAATTGATGATATCCGTAATCTAAGATCGATTTTTGAAAAGAATTGTGCCTCTTCAAATCGGTCAAACAAGTCATCAATACGAGGTAGAGGATACCTATTCTTGATGGTGACATGGTTCAATTCCCGATAGTCAATACAAAGTCGCATACTCCCGCTTTTCTTTTTTACAAATAAAACAGAGCACCCCAAGGAGACGACTAGATTTAATGAAACCGATGTCCAACAATTCCTCGTAGTTGACCTTTAACTCCTCGGGTTCAATAGAGCCATTCGATATGGGGTTTTAGAAATGGGCTTTGTACCGTGTTCAAGATCAATAAAGAATTCAACTTCACGCTCTGGGGTAGACCGGAAGTTCTTCAGAAATACGTCAGAAAGTCAATAACAACAGAATATTATTCAAATTCGACGTGTCTTTATTCAAATCCATAACATGGGCTAAGAAAGCTTGACATCCGCTTTTCAATAAACGAATAGCTTTATGATTAGATATGACAAAGATTGATTTTAATGGTTTAGTTGCTTGAATTGCATAACAGTTGGTTAGGAATATGAAAACTAACAACCTTACGAAAACAATCAATTTTGGTAAAATGATGAGTAGTTAACCAATCAATTCCTAAAATCACATCAAAAGCAAGTATCTTTAAAGAGATAAGGTCAATGTGTAAGGTAATGGTGCCAACTTGAATCAAACAAGATTTATAAACAAAGGATGTGATGAAAGTTTCTCCTAACGGAGTTTCCACAGATAGATCAAAGTCTAATTTCTCCGAGTCAAGTTTAAACGCTGAGCACATGCAGAGAGATAAATGAATGGGTAAAGACCGTATTAAGTAAGGTATAAACTTCGCAAGAATTTATAAATAGCTTACCCGTGATAACCTCGCTTGGGTTCCTCGATTATGACCAACCACAACAAACGCCTTCCTAATCGCTGACTTTCGACTTTTCCGGATAGCCTTTCGAGTCACCGTCCCTCACGAACTAGGTTTCGCTATCAGCATAATTCGAAAGCGATATGTCCTTCCTTTCCACAACTATAGCATACCTTGAATCTGCTAGGCGCTTGACCGATATGTCCTCTTTTCCGTGATTTGTAGCATATGACCGGTGGTCGATCTCCTCCCTTAGAACCAGCTTACACCGCAGACCGCTGCCTTCACATAGTCGCTGTTAAATCTCCTTTTAAAATCTCCTCCTAACTCGCTTCTTCGCTTTTCATGGCCATGATTACCACCAGAGTGGTTACCATTTCATTCGTTCGCTTTTCTTTTCTCCGCAGTTATCATTATTCGCTTGATCGCTATCTCTCGCACGATCCTCGTTATGGTCCTCAACGACTGCGTACTCGCTATCTCGCCTAATAATTGAGCCCTGCTATAACATCCAATAAAGAGAAAGTTTATGAGAAATGAGATACCGACGTACGCCGGTTTCAAACCTCTAAGAAACATCCGCCATATACGCTCTCATCCTCCACCAAATGAGGTGCAAACTCGATAACTCGCAAACTTTGCCTCGCATCGAGACACCGCCACGTTGTTTTGTTCCAATCGATGAACTCCACTTCCTTCATACGACGAACACTTTCGTGAAAGTATTTGTCATTAAATAGTCTCTCAAACGCCTCCCAAGACATGCCGAAAAGTACCGATGGGTACGCTTCATGACTCCCACCAAGAGTCCGCCTCGCCACTTTAACATAAAGGTGGCGAATGGAACCTTCGTTCTCCGCATCCCAAGACATCGAATATCTTGTAATTTGTTTGACCCATGTTTCCGCCATGATCGGATCCGCTTTCCTTAAATTCGTGGTCCCAACTTTTTTGAACTCGCTTATCGTGACAACCCGTGAATCGCTATCATTTCCTCCTCAGATTTTGAACACGAAGTCTCCTCGTCTGATTTTGCATGAATCGCAAAAAGCTTCTAAACATCCCCTCGCTCATCATCTCGCTTCAAAGGGTGTTGTTCACAGAGGAACATTGCCACTGCTGACGCTTCTCCTCGCTGGTAAGCACAGCATCTCCACTTGCCTCATTTACTCCATCATAATATTCTCACCGACATTCTCAAATACCGCCATAAAACAAGGGTTAATTAAGGAAATCAATATATCACATAATATCCCTATATACCGACCAACTAACAAATAAGCTTAGGTAGGACACACTAGCGAAGGATTTACTCTGCCTCCCTCCTAGTTCTATTCCCCGATCTCCGCCAGAGATCATATCCCTAAGCTCGATACCAACCGCGACGCCCCCAAAATAGTATACATCACCCATTCCGAGTTGTCAATACATGGTACAGTAAAACAACTACAACTTTATTATTACAACAAAGAAATCGTGAGTTTAAATACAAATATTATCTTCTAGATAATATTTATACTCAAATAAATCCTCATCACATTTATCGATACATTATTTTACAAAAATGGTGAGGACTACTAAACAATCCTTTCTAAAACCTTCATTCCATACCCCGACTGCATTCGCTATATTCTCGCCTCCCGAGAAGAATGGAACAAAAGGAAAAGGGTGAGCTCAACTAGCTCAAGAAGAATATTATGACTAAGATAATATACAACAAATTATCGTTAGTCTTCAACAGGAAAAATCTGATGTAATACAATAGACAACAAGTTTCGCATCAATATTCGCAATGGAAATAATAATTCATGTAAGAGTTACGAGAAATGAAATCTACTATAATCTATGAATTTAATAAATTCATCATCAAAATTTTATCCCCAGAACATCAATCAATATTCATCTCAAATCAAACATTCATCTTTGCACTACAGCCAAAGATATTCATCACCTAATTATGTTCATCTCAACACTGCTCATCTTTGCACTACAGTGCCAAAGATATTCATCACTTGGTCATGTTCATTTAAACACTGCTCATCTTTGCACTACAAAGCCAAAGATATTCTTCAAAATCATTCATCTTTGCACTACAAAAGCCAAAGATATTCAATAATATCATCATTTAAGACCGAGGATGATGAAAAATATTTTAAAGAACGAATCCAAAGGAAACAAAATGACAAGGATTAAGGATTAAGGATTCGATTTTGTTTTATCCATGTCCAACAATACCTCAAAAATAATCATAGTGGTGTAAAAATTCAAGAATGATCAAAACACGGATACAATCAAAGCTAGTATCCGTATTAGATATTTTGGACGAAAAAGAAGAAATTTTATTTTTCGATGAATAGTGCCAGATACGTGAATAGTGCCGATACGTGAATAAGTGCCGATACGTGAATAAATGCCGATACGTGAATAAGAATCTCACACCAAAAGATAGAAATTCCACAAAAAACATTTTCACGCTTCATGAATAGTACTCGTGAATAGTAAATCGTGAATAAGAATCGTAACTAATAGTAACTCGTGAATAGTAACTCGTGAATAGTAACTCATGAATAGTAACCCCGATATGAAAAAGTTCCAAATTTGATAAAAAGTTCCAACCAATATTTCAAAGATAATGATATCAAGAAATAATATCATCCGAAAAGAAAATAACATCCCTTACCTCAAAGAATCAAGATTTCTAAGGAAAGGCTCAAGTGATGTCAATGAAACTTGTACTAAACAAAGAACTCTCAAAGTATCTAAATACTCACAAAATACGCCAATAATATAGAGAGAAAGAGAGAAAACTTTGTTTCGTGTGATTTTCAATTCTAACTTAGCCCTTCTATTTATAGAAAATGTTAGCCCACCAAGGCATTTCGACCAAGCCACCGATGGCTTTACCTCGCTACTATTGCCACCCACCACATTTGAAATAAAATTCAGCACATTTCTTCACCAACCACAAGTGGGGCCCACTCAATTCTAGAATTTTCCACCAAAATCAATTATAAACCTAATTTTCGAATCCGACACCTCTTAAAATTCACAACAAATCATTCGTGCATTTTTAATTCGCTCAAAATTTGTGGACATATACTCAACTTATGTATGTATAACATACCCAAAAATTACTACAATCCAACTACCGCTTTATTAAAAATTATAACCCCGCAATATATCTCAAAACCCCGATTTAATTTTTAATACCTCCAACTGCAAAATAATCGATAAAACACCTCAACAATAATTTCTTCATTTATAACCACATAAATAAATCCATCATTTATATCCACATAAAATAAATATTTCTTTATCATATGAATCAATAATTAATTATTCACAAATAATATTACGTAATCACAATTATGACAACCAGCCGCTCCTGTGAAAGAGGGGCTTTCCGATAAGGATTTCTCCTCATCGCGCGCAATTAATTAGGTGACCAAACCTCTCCTCGATGTAACTTTCTAGACATTGCCAATAATGCTATCTAATAATATTATTCAAATAATATGAATTATTGATCCGATAATGGAGATAATGTGCAAAGGACAATTATCAACAACAATAATATAAAATATCAACGCAAAGAATTATCAATCAATAAATAAAATATCGAATAAGAATTCACCGTGAAAATTATCGAGTAGTGCCTTCTTACGTAAGGATCAATAATTCAACAATACTCGCAATACCGCAAAGCTATCGCGCAACCACGCCAGACATCGTATTTTAACCACCGTATTCCAACAGCCTTAATTGGTGAATAACTACGCCAAGTTATTTTTAACCAACTTATATTTGTCGCTTTCTTCATCCAATCGCTCACATGGGGCCACATATTACGGTCATACTATCGCATTTAATATTCCCACAAAGATTTAATATTCCACCACCAAACTAATATTCCCCACAAAATGAATATTTTATAACCACTTGCTTATTTTGAAATATTTATGATTTAACCCTTAACTATCCACATTAATCAAATCAACCCTTACTATTTCAAAATAATAAATAAAGGAAATTCCTTTTATTTAAAAAATTTTTGGGTCTTACATCAAACCAACATAACAACAATAAAATCGTTAGATCTTGCTCGGTCAAATCATGTCAGAAGTCACAATTTAAGTTTTATGGGTTACCCAGAAAACTCATTTCGTGAACTTTTGGCTTGGTTTGACTATCCTCTGCAAGCAACCTATTAATGGTTTTTGTGTTATAAGAGCATGAATAAGTAGTCTATATACCATATTATGATCCTATTACAACAACAAAACAAAACAACAAACATCCGCAAGATCGAGACGCCATGGTCTTTGCTCGACTCGCTTCCGACAAGATCCGGGTTACCCATATTTTGCCCATTTGCTCAATCAACGACCTTTTAATATCTTGCAATTCTTTCAAGCTATGACCATGATTCAACTTCCAGAGTAAAGATCTCATATCACACTACAATATCCAACACTTAAAACACTAAATCAATAAACACACGAGATCTAGAAGGTCTGACATTCGGGTCTCTCTCCAATTCTATATATACTAGTCTTGGATGCATGTATGGCTGGTAATGGACTAATTTGCTGGAGATTTAGTCAATTGAGAAGTCAAGGTTAGCTCACCAACTCAATTATTACTAGATATACATGTTATTTCAAATAATGCAAGAGGGGTATTTTGGTCATTTTACTTGGAATTTTAATGACATTCTTGTAATCTTGACAAACCCTTAGGGTTTGACCCTTAGGGTTAAACCTTAAGATTTAGGAAAAAATGAATTTCTAGGTTTTCATTTAGGGTTTAAATTAAACTAAAAATAAAATTAATTTCTAAAAATAGAAATTTAGGGTTTGTTAATTAGTTAGGTTGTCTAATTAAATTATACAGAACATTAGGGTTTAAAATCACTAATTATAATAAACCTTGCTAATTAATTAATTAGGGTTTACAATTTTGATAATTTGGGTTACCAAATTATAATTAGGGTTTCTAATTACCAAATTAGGGTTTCTAGATATTAGGGTTTTAAATTAATAATTAGGTTTTCCATAATTAGTAATAAAACCTACTATACATGATATTAATCACATTAACACAATTTCTGACTGATCACAAACTCTAGTTTAGGTTTCAAATTAGGGTTTCAAATTTCAGAAATTAGGGTTTTAATTTATAATTATGATTTTCCATAATTACAAGGCTTTACTTAAAATTACAAATCGTATAACACATAACATAGGTGTTCTTCATGTTCTTGAGCATTCATAAGGTAGTTTCGACTTGCCTTCTTTGACGAAGTGTAAATCAGTTTGTTTTGTGTTTCTGGGAATGATAATGGTTGGGTGTTGTAGTACTAATACAATACTACATGATCCAACCATAAACATGGCCAACAAGCATAACATAAGTGAAATCTGGAGCCTTGAACAAGTCCGTCGAGATGTTTCTTCATTTTATGGGTTACCCAGATATGAAGAACAGTTCGACTGCTCATATTTGGGCCTCCACAACTTGCAATCCGTGTATTTGTTTAGTGATCTAAGAATTTCAGACCGTAGCCAACATCTAAGAGTATAGACCTATTACATCAAACCAACATAACAACAATAAAATCGTTAGATCAAACTCGGTCAAATCATGTCAGAAGTCACAATTTAAGTTTTATGGGTTACCCAGAAAACTCATTTCGTGAACTTTTGGCTTGGTTTGACCATCCACTGCAAGCAACCTGTTAATGGTTTTTGTGTTATAAGAGCACGAATAAGTAGTCTATATACCATATTATGATTCTATTACAACAACAAAAACAGAACAACAAACATCAGCAAGATTAGAGACGTCAAGGGTCTTTTTTCGCATCGCTTCGGGCAAGATCTGGGTTACCCATATTTTTTCCAGTCATGGTCGGTCAACGACCTTTGACCAATAATATCTTGCAATTCTTTCAAGCTATGACCTTGATTCTATTTCCATTGTAAAGATCTCATATCACACTACAATATCCAACACTTAAAACACTAAATCAATAAACACACTGAGATCTAGAAGGTCCGACATTCAAATTGTCGACCACAAAATAATATTTTCCCAAATTTGTAAATCTTCAAATCCATCCTCTAAATATTATGGATCTAACATCTAGCAACCTTAGATCATCATTATACACTACTAACAACATATTTTAACACTAAATCATAACATTTAACATACCAAGCATGATCAGATTCTATGTTAGGGTTTTATACCCCTTGGGATAAATTTTGATTCTTAGCTTTCTGATTTGTTATGGATGTTAGTGGGGCTCGGTTTTGTGACTGAAATGTCTTAGAATTCCGTCGATTTTAGAGAGAGAAGCTCAATGATGAGAGTTGGTACAAAATTAGGCTACCAAATGAATTTTCTCTCTCCAATTCTATATATACTAGTCTTGGATGCATGTATGGTTGATAATGGACTAATTTTCTGGAGATTTAGTCAATTGAGAAGTCAAGGTTAGCTCACCAACTCAATTATTACTAGATATACAAGTTATCTCAAATAATGCAAGAGGGTATTTTAGTCATTTTGCATGGAATTTTAATGGCATTCTTGTAATCTTAACAAACCCTTAGGGTTGGTCTCTTAGAGTTTAACCCTAAGGTTTAACACACAAAATGAATTTCTAGGTTTTATTTAGGGTTTAAATTAAATTAAAATAAAATTAATTTCTAAAAAAAGAAATTTAGGGTTTGTTAATTAGTTAGGTTTTCTATTTAAATTATACAGGAACATTAGGGTTTAAAACCACTTATTATAATTAACCTTGCTAATTAAATAATTAGGGTTTATAATTTTGATAATTAGGTTACCAAATTATAATTAGGGTTCCTAATTACCAAATTAAGGTTTCTAGATATTAGGTTTTAAATTACTAATTAGGTTTTCCATAATTAGCAATAAAACATACTATACATGATATTAATCACATTAACACAATTTTTGACTGATCACAAACTCCAGTTTAAGATTTCAAATTAGGGTTTCTAATTTCAAAAATTAGGGTTTTAATTTATAATTATGATTTTCCATAATTACAAGGCTTTACTTAAAATTACAAATCGTATAACACATAACATAGGTGTTCTTCATGCTCTTGAGCATTCATAAGGCAGTTTCGACTTGCCTTCTTTGACGAAGTATAAATCAGTGTGTTTTGTGTTTCTGGGAATGATAATGGTTGGGTGTTGTAGTACTAATAAATACTACATGATCCAACCATAAACATGGCCAACAAGCATAACATAAGTGAAATCTGGAGCCTTGAACAAGCTGTCAGAGATGTTCTTCATTTTCTGGGTTACCCAAAAATGAAGAACAGTTCGACTGCTCATATTTGGGCCTCCACAACTTGAAATCCGTGTATTTGTTTAGTGATCTAACAATTTTAGATCGTAGCCAACATGTAAGAGTACAGACCTATTACATCAAACCAACATAACAACAATAAAAGCGTTAGATCTAGCTCGGTCAAATCATGTCAGAAGTCACGATTTAAGTTTTATGGGTTACCCAAAACTCATTTCGTGAACTTTTGGCTTGGTTTGACTATCCTCTACAAGCAACCTATTAATGGTTTTTGTGTTATAAGAGCATGAATAAGTAGTCTATATACCATATTATGATTCTATTATTCTCGCAACAAATCATCCGCAAAGATTTGATCCGGGTTATTTTGTCTCGCTGTTACAAGATCTTTCAAGATACCCATATTTTGTCCAACCAAATCTCAATAAAATTTCGACCAATAATATCTTGCAATTTTTTCAAATCAAATGACCTCATTCAACTTCCAGATATCACACTACAATATCCAACACTTAAAAACACTAAATCAATAAACACACTAGATGAATTTCTCTCTCTCTCCAATTCTATATATACTAGTCTTGGATGCATGTATGGCTGATAATGGACTAATTTTCTAGAGATTTAGTCAATTGAGAAGTCAAGGTTAGCTCACCAACTCAATTATTACTAGATATACAAGTTATCTCAAATAATGCAAGAGGGGTATTTTGGTCATTTTGCATGGAATTTTAATGGCATTCTTGTAATCTTGACAAACCCTTAGGGTTTGATCCTTAGAGTTTAACCTTAAGGTTTAGCACAAAATGAATTTCTAGGTTTTTATTTAGGGTTTAAATTAAATTAAAATAAAATTAATTTCTAAAAATAGAAATTTAGGGTTTGTTAATTAGTTAGGTTTTCTAATTAAATTATACAGGAACATTACGGTTTAAAATCACTAATTATAATTAACCTTGCTAATTAAATAATTAGGGTTTACAATTTTGATAATTAGGGTTACCAAATTATAATTAGGGTTCCTAATTACCAAATTAGGGTTTCTAGATATTAGGGTTTTAAATTACTAATTAGGTTTTCCATAATTAGTAATAAAACCTACTATACATGATATTAATCACATTAACACAATTTTTGTCTGATCACAAACTCCAGTTTAGGTTTCAAATTAGGGTTTCTAATTTCAGAAATTAGGGTTTTAATTTATAATTATGATTTTCCATAATTACAAGGCTTTACTTAAAATTAAAAATCGTATAACACATAACATAGGTGTTCTTCATGTTCTTGAGCATTCATAAGGCAGTTTCGACTTTCCTTCTTTTGACGAAGTGTAAATCAGTGTGTTTTGTGTTTCTGGGAATGATAATGGTTGGGTGTTGTAGTACTAATACAATACTACATGATCCAACCATAAACATGGCCAACAAGCATAACATAAGTGAAATCTGGAGCCTTGAACAAGCTGTCAGAGATGTTCTTCATTTTCTGGGTTACCCAAAAATGAAGAACAATTCGACTGCTCATATTTGGGCCTCCACAACTTGCAATCCGTGTATTTGTTTAGTGATCTAACAATTTCATATCGTAGCCAACATGCAAGAGTACAGACCTATTACATCAAACCAACATAACAACAATAAAATCGTTAGATCTAGATAGGTGAAATCATGTCAGAAGTCACAATTTAAGTTTTCTGGGTTACCCAGAAAACTCATTTCGTGAACTTTTGGCTTGGTTTGACCATCCACTGCAAGCAACCTATTAATGGTTTTTGTGTTATAAGAGCATGAATAAGTAGTCTATATACCATATTATGATTCTATTACAACAACAAAAACAAAACAACAAACATCAGCAAGATCAGAGACGTCAAGGGTCTTTTCGCACTGCTTACGGACAAGATCCGGGTTACCCATATTTTTCCAAATTCACGGTCGGTCAACGACCTTTGACCAATAATATCTTGCAATTCTTTCAAGCTATGACCTTGATTCTATTTCCATTGTAAAGATCTCATATCACACTACAATATCCAACACTTAAAACACTAAATCAATAAACACACTGAGATCTAGAAGGTCTGACATTCGGTTGTCAGACCACAAAATAATTTTCCCGAAATTTTGTAAATCTTCAAATCCGATCCTCTAGATATTATGGATCTAACATCTAGCAACCTTGATCATCATTATACACTACTAACAACATATTTTTAACACTAAATCATAACATTTAACATACCAAACATGATCGATTCTAGTTAGGGTTTTATACCTCTTGGGATAAATTTTGATTCTCGCTTTCTCGATTTGTTATGGATGTTAGTGGGGCTTGGTTTTTGTGACTGAAATGTCTTAGAATTTCGTAGGTTTTAGAGAGAGAAGCTCAATGATGAGAGTTGGTACAAAATTAGGCTACCAAATGAATTTTTCTCTCCAATTCTGTATATACTAGTCTTGGATGCATGTATGGCTGATAATGGACTAATTTGCTGGAGATTTAGTCAATTGAGAAGTCAAGGTTAGCTCACCAACTCAATTATTGCTAGATATACAAGTTATCTCAAATAATGCAAGAGGGGTATTTTGGTCATTTTACTTGGAATTTTAATGGCATTCTTGTAATCTTGACAAACCCTTTGAATTTGACCCTTAGGGTTTAACCTTAAGGTTTAAAACAAAATGAATTTCTAGGTTTTCATTTAGGATTTAAATTAAACTAAAATAAAATTAATTTCTAAAAATAGAAATTTAGGGTTTGTTAATTAGTTAGGTTTTCTAATTAAATTATACATGAACATTAGGGTTTAAAATCACTAATTATAATAAACCTTGCTAATTAAACAATTAGGGTTTATAATTTTGATAATTAGGGTTACCAAATTATAATTAGGGTTTCTAATTACCAAATTAGGGTTTCTAGGTATTAGGGTTTTAAATTAATATTAGGTTTTCCATAATTAGCATAAAACCTACTATACATGATATTAATCACATTAACACAATTTCTCGATCGATCACAAACTCCAATTTAGATTTTCAAATTAGGGTTTCTAATTTCAAAAATTAGGGTTTTAATTTATAATTATGATTTTCCATAATTACAAGGCTTTTCTTAAAATTACAAATCGTATAACACATAACATAGGTGTTCTTCA